>CATKRY010000076.1:0-209295 GCA_949775005.1 Orthosia gothica
TAGTGCATCATGTCCTCGGATAAGCACTGCTGTGTTTCTGGGTGCAAGGGACAGTGGAGGTATGACACATTTTCATAACCAAATCTTGGATCTTTGCATTTAAAGCAATTCAAAATTAAGTACATTTTACCCGACTGCATTGTAATTTTGATTTGCTTTAAAGTAAGTAGGTAGTTTCTTCAGTTTTAGTTTCTCTTCAATATAAAATTTAATTTGTTTCGAAACAATAATATTATGTTCATTATTTAGGAGCTCGTGGCTAAATAATAACAGCCGCACAGGTCGATCATCAGGTTAAGCAACGCTTGGCGTGGTCGGTCCGTGGATGGGTGACCATTTCAACATACCGAGTTTCCTCCGTGCCTCGGAAAGCACGTTGAGCAGTTGGTCCTGGCTGTCATTTGAAGATCTTTGACAGTCGTTACGAGTAGTCAGAAGCTTGAGATCTGACACCAGTCTAGCCAAGGAGTACCGTGTTACCCAGTTACTGGGTTGTGGGGAGGTCAGATAGGCAGTCGCTCCATGTAAAACACTGGTACTCAGCTGATTCCGGTTAAACTGGAAGCCGACCCCAACATAGTTGGGAAAAGGCTAGGCAGATTGATCTTGATACCTCATTTTTCTCTTCCAGTCAACTTTCTGTAAATCATTATTCCAATATTTTTATTGAATTACCTTATAATCGGTGATTGGTATAGGTACTGCAATTTCCCGGGATATCGCTACGTGATCTTAAATGGATATAACTTTTAATATGTGATTTCGCCCACAACAGGTTTTGAAGTGTTATTATTACATGGTAAACACACCATTAATTCTTTTGTTTAAGGTATATTCCTATTAAAAGGCTATTTTATTAGCTTAGTAATTTTTAATTATTTATGTTAAATAAACAATTTCCAATACAGAAATCTTCGATAAAATTAATATCACATCAATTAAAAATATTAAACTTTAATATCAAGATGCTCAGAATCTCTGTTGACCATAAATTGCACTACCTCTTCCAATCACTTTTTAAAATTAAATAAACTGATAAAAATATAAACTAATAATGGCATGCAATTTGTTTCAGGCATGCATGCAGTTCTTCATGGATTTCCAAACCCTGAAAAAGACAGAATACGATTCAATACCTGGCTATATTCAATTGGAAGTGATATTTTGGGACTTGAAAATGCACATATATTCAAGTACCGTCGAGTGTGTCACAGACACTTTGAAGATAAATATCTATGTCGCAATAACCGAATAAGCAATATTGCAGTTCCAACATTATTTTTACCAGGTTTGTTCATCAATAATGTTACTTATATTAAAAGAATAAAATTGCTAATACTAAATATATTAGCATAGGTCTTCGACTGGTTGGAGTGTAGCCTTAGAGGTGCTATGGCACAAGATTTTTTTACAAATACACACTCACAAACTTTCACCTTTATTATATTAGTGTGATAAATATCATAACTAAACCAGAAGACGTTGCGTTGGAAGGGCTCCTACTAGGTGGACCGTGACCTGGTGAAAGTTGCGGTGATCCGCTGTATATGAGACGAACAGGAACAATCAATGCGATAAGGCCGCCCATTGTATGTTTTTAGTTTTAAGTTTCTTTTGTTCTTGTTTATTATGGTGTACAATAAAGTGTATATAAATAAATAAATCAATGTTGTGACGTTTGGGGTGGGCCTATGTACAGCAGTGGATGTCTTTCGGCTGATATGATGATGAAACATCTTAACCACACAATTATATGAGTGGCCACTATTGCTTTAACTAATTAATAAACTAGCATCTTAGCAAAATTTTTAATGCAGTTATTCCTTTATACTTTTTCAGGTTTCAAACTAATATCACAACCAAAATTACCATGTGTTGGAAGAAAACCATTGCACGGACTTGTAAATCAGCCAATACCATCAACATCTACAGGTATTATATTACTATGATTTTATATTATTCTTCTAGAGTTCCATATCAGAATATGTCGCTATGGCCTCTATGATGGCAAATAAAATAATTGTGTAAATTTTGGAATGGAACTTACCTTATCCTTCCGAGTCTATCTTGCATTTGGCACATTTGCAATTGAATATTTGAATAAATATAATTCTACCGATTGGAAATTTATTAATTTATTTATTTATTTTATTTTAAAGAAGGCTTACAGACTAACAAACCAATGACATAAAGAATATAATATTAAACAAATAGCTAATAACAAGCCTCCACATATAGAAATGGAACTTTTTGCCATGAGCCATTACTTATGTTTGTATATATTTTATTTTAGCTCCTGAATCACAGCAGCAGTTAAAGTACACATCTACAAGTATTGTAGAAAATAGAATGCAAAAAGAAAATATTGGTAAGTACTTAGCATTAAATATAATTATTTTGTTTGTTTGTTTTGTGTTTTAGGGTTTCATAGCTGGCACTGTCACTAAATGGAATTCGAACAAACTTTTAGACCTAGTATATAAACTTTGTTTTATCCTTTGAATGCTATTATTCACATAACATAACATTACGCCGGTAATCCCCGAAGGGTTAGGTGGAGGTTAAAAAAGGAATAAAACAAAGTTACACACGTGTGTGCAGGAGAAAAATCGACCCCGAAAATCGCATCATAATCCATTAATTTAGAAGTAGCAAGAGAACACATAACTGGCTCCCGATTAATTACGGCCCGCTCCCTTTCACAACGAGGAGGCCTATGTGCTAGGTGTAGGATCATCATTAGGCTAATGATGTGTATTTGTTCCTAGCCAATAGTCAGTGATTTAAATACTTTATTTATACTACAAACAGTTCTATCTAATGTTATTGCATGACCAAAACACACTTGACTAGCCTTAAGTGATACTGATTTATTAATATATATTTCAGATCCGGCAACAGTAGTATGTGAACAAGACGTACCACCTTCTACTTCTCAAAATACTGAACAAAATTTAGGTAAGTTTTGTTATCATGTATATATATAAAATAAGTTTGGTGTCACTTGATCATGTCAGTAAAAATAAAGGGGTTCCTTAATTGGGATGAATTTACCCCAAGAACAAACTTGACATTTTAGTTGAAAAACAGTGACTGCTTCGTTGGTTTAGTGGTCGCAAGCGCTACTGCTGAGCATGAGGTCCTGAGTTCGATTCCTAGGTTGGGCAGTGTTAATGGATTTTTCCATCAAGTATTTCTTAGTAGCGGCTGCTACTTACGGAGTCAGCAGATCGCACTTGAACAATCAGTTTTATTATTTTGTTGAATATCCACTGCTCATTTACAAAATATTGTATGTACATTGTTTCTGATTCCATTGTTAAAAGCGTGCACATTAATATTTCAGCTTCGGACATGATATGCCAGGAAATGCCGCTAACTACTCCTCAAAGCAAAAAGAGTGTTCTGAAGGATTTAGGTAAGCTTTTTATCTTTTTAGAAAATGGTACGTAAGGATACAAAAAATCGTTAAAGTTGAGAAGAATATGATTTGAAACCTTTTATTATGTTTCTATTTATATTCTTATACTTTATTGTAAACATAAAATTATGAAAGGTTTTGTGGTAGATATTGCTGTTGGCCATAATACCACTTTTGTACCCCTAGTATTAAGTTCTATCTATCATATCGATACATCTTTCTTGTGACTTTTGTCACATCTCTAACATCAGAACGTAAGTACGTAAACTGTCAAAGCTCTATCAGCTAACGCAAAGAGTTAATTATTTTACTAAATAGAATGTTTTAAATGATACTATACGTCCTCGACGTATTTAGAACTAAGATTCCTTTATTCCGGACAGCCTATGAAATGTATTCCCTGCACAATAATTTCAGTATGCTAGTCGATGACTCACCTGTGGAAAGATATCCTTTAATTATTTTCTATTAATACGCTCATTCTACTCTTGCAACTGATAGCCACACACGACATGGTTCATGCATATAATTAAAAAAAAAAAACCTGATATAAACGAAACAAAGGCGTGAAAACAGCTAAAAACATTAATTACAGCTGCTAACCGATGGGATACAACAGTGACTAAAAAGTTATCTCTTTGACGTTCAGGATGGTAGCGTTATGTTTGTCTCTTTTTAGGGTTCCGTAGCCAAATGGCAAAAAACGGAACCCTTATAGATTCGTCATGTCTGTCTGTCTGTCTGTCTGTCTGTCTGTCTGTCTGTCTGTCTGTCCGTCCGTATGTCACAGTCACTTTATTCCGAAACTATAAGAACTATGCTGTTGAAACTTGGTAAGTAGATGTATTCTGTGAACCGCATTAAGATTTTCACACAAAAATAAAAATAAAACAAAAAATTTTGGGGGTTCCCATACTTGAAACTAAAACTAAAAATATTTTTTTTCATCAGACCCATACGTGTGGGGTATCTATGGATAGGTCTTCAAAAATGATATTGAGGTTTCTAATATCATTTTTTTATAAACCGAATAGTTTGCGCGAGAGACTCTGCCAAAGTGGTAAAATGTGTGTCCCCCCCCCTGTAACTTCTAAAATAATAGAATGATAACACTAAAAAAAATATATGATGTACATTACTATGTAAACTACCAGCGAAAATTGGTTTGAACGAGATCTAATAAGTAGTTTTTTTTTAATACGTCATAAATCGTAAACCGCAATTTACCAAGTACGGAACCCTTCGTGCGCGAGTCCGACTCGCACTTGGCCGGTTTTTTTCATAGCAAGAGAGTTTTTCCATAAGCAAGAAAGAGAGAATTGACAGTTTCTTTTTCGTCGTAAATACGGTATCTCTAGGTTACTATACAAACTCTCTGTCGAGCTGGTAAACAAAAGTCATGACCGCGTCACAGAAAGATGCCTGTGATTGTGTGATGAATAAGATTTAATTTTTGAATCATATATATAGGCTCTGAAAGTACGCCATGTTAAAAAGTATATTCTATGGCAGTTGTTACATGAATACTTTAAACTGTATGTCTAACTGTGTTCATTGTGTGTATATTAATTATTACTACTTATTTTTTTACTCATAAATAATCATTTTATTTTCTACTTTTCAGGCAGGAAAATATCTGCTAGGACGTGTAAACTCTCCAAGGCAGAAAAAAATTTACAGTTGAAAATAATGGCAGCCAGAAGAAAAATAAATAAATTGAAAAATAAAGTTAAGAAGCAGACAGCGGAAATAAAGGCAGCAAAAAAATTTGTTGCCAATCCTGCAGTACTAGATGTACTTCAGAATTGCTCAAGCACTGCAAAACTATTAATGCGGGTACAGTGGCGAGAAGATAAAAAAAAGGATAAAGGACGCCGATTCACGCTACAGGAAAAAATTGCAGCATTATCGATTTTTAAACAGAGTCCAAAGGCATATAGATTTCTAAGAAAAATATTTATATTGCCCGCAAATCAAACACTCGCAAAAGTGATACAAAAATGTAATCTTCGACCTGGGCTTAATAAAAATATATTTGTACAATTACAAAAGAAGGCCGAAAAAATGAAAATATCAGAAAGATTGTGCATATTGTTATTTGACGAAGTGTCATTAAAAGCACAAATAACATATAATGAAAAAAAAGACAAAATTACAGGGGTAATAGATAATGGCCAGCAAAGGCAACCAGAATTTGCTGACCACGCCCAAGTCTTCATGGTGCGTGGTCTAATTAAAAACTTCAAACAAGCCATTTATTACACCTTCTCAGCAAGTGCCACAAAAGGACCAGAGTTGGCTCAACAGATAAAACATGTAATTACTGAGGTGCAACAAGCAGGGTTTATAGTGGTAGCATCAGTCTGTGACCAAGGGACAAACAATCGTCAGGCGATACGTTTGTTAATAAATGAGACCAGGGGTGTCTACTTACGAAGAGGGGAAACTCCAAAAGAAAATGTAATAATAATCAATGATAAAGAAATCATTCCCCTTTATGACCCCCCACACCTTCTCAAGGGTATGAGGAACAATTTGGTGACAAAAAATTTAACTTATAAAAAAGATGGCGTGACCAAAACTGCCAAATGGTCTCATTTATTACAACTTCATAAAGAAAACCCAGGCTATAAAGGCATAAGACTGATACCAAAGCTAACAGAATACCACTTAAACCCTGAAAAATTAAACAAAATGAAAGTTAAATTTGCATCTCAGGTGTTTAGTCGCACTGTGGCATCCAATATGGGATACCTAGCAGGTAATTGATATTTAGCCATTTTTCTTGATATTGACATTTTATTTTACAGTAGAAACCAGTTTTCAGTAACTTAGTTATAGCACAGATAATATAAATTTCCGCAAACTTTGAAGCGATTCGATCCCCATAGTAAGACATTTCATACAAAACTAACCCCTCCCCCTTACTACCCCTACTACAGTAGTTATAGTGAAATGTTTATTGGGGAATGAAATGTTTATTCTAAATTTGTAACAGAATTATCGAAACCTTCGATTTGCTGCCCTAAAAAGTTTAACAGTCAGAACTACGACAAATGTGTATGTGTGAATAAATAACATTTTTGTTTTGTTTCTTTTTTCAGATAAAGGAATTCTACCCACAGAATGCCAGGAAACCGCAGATTTGCTGTTATTTATGGATAATGTTTTCGCCTCTGTCAATGGAAGTTATGCCAAAAATAAAAATGCTAAGCCACTACTAGGCCCAGCTACGCCAACGTCTGCCCATAAAAAGACATGGGCAGAAGCAAAAAGGGTTTTTAACTCGATGAAGTTTGTGACTTCTGCTGGCAGGGTCGAAAGTGTTCCTACCTTGAAAAATTGGGTGTGGACACTGGAGGGAATTCAAGTTTTACTTAATAAATTACGCCATGAAAACGGGGGTAACATCAGTCTGGTTGCGGCACCTTAATCAAGATCCTCTAGAGAACTTCTTTGGGGCGGTTAGAAGTCACGGGTGCCGCAACGTTAACCCGACATGCGACCAATTTGAGTCAGCTTTTGCCACTCTTCTAATAAATAACTTAAACAGTGTCCACACCCAAGGAAAAAATTGTGAAAATGATTTTTGCGATGCATTATGCTCCTTCGTACTCAATGAAAATACTGAAGCCACGTCGACCTGTACAGTTGATTTAGAAAGTATTTTAGAAATTAATTTTGAAAACCTGGAAAATAAAGAAAAAGATCCTAGAATAATTGCACCTCTACAGTACGTCAGCGGATATTTTTTGAAAAAAACAAAAACAAACATTTTTAAAAATTGCTCTGTCTGCAAAAATGATTTCACAAGCGATGATGAAATAGAATATATAAGATACAGGGAGTATGCAGGTCGACGATGGCTTTGTACTCCCAGCAATAATTTAATAAAACTAATATCAAATTTTCAAGATGTAATTAATCATATACTCAAAAATAACCTACAAGCTTATTATTTAAAAGACATAATTAAAATGTCTATAATGTCCTTAGTTGATTTTAATTTCATTAAATGTAACACACATAAAAATAAAATGATTGAATACTTAATGAATACTGTGATTAGATTTATGAATTTTAATTATTGTAAAGTAATAAATAAAATTTTATCTGGGAGAAGGACAGTTGATGATGAAGAGGATAAAGTGCAAATGAAAGCAAAAAAATATCACAATAAATGTTTAAAAAGGAAAAAATAGGACAATTATCAAAAAAAGCAAAATTGTACCCTAAATTGTTAATCTTTACATAATTATGTATGTCATAGGATAATTTAGTAATGTACATATTAATAAAAACATCATTAGCTACATTGTATTTTATTTAACAATCCTTGAAACGAACATTACAGTTCTACATAATAAAATTAAATACAAACACACACCTACGCACACTCATACACGCACATACACACACATAACATAGGTGTAGTTCTAACTATATAGATCAGATGGCGCTAGTTTCTTCACGAACGCAAGTGACGCGTTCCACGGAACAAGATTGGTCTCTATTTCAGTATATTATAATGTACTCTGTGCAGCAGACATTTGTAAGTTGGGGTAACCAGTTTATTGTTAATAAAACCATCAAGGGAATTTTACCACCACCGTAATGAATATTTGCAAAATGATTGTAAAAGTTGTTCCTATATGAGTTTTATGTAATCAAAAAATAATAAAATGTCACACTGTGCGTTAAATGTAATTAAAACCCGTGAAAATAATCCCTAATTGAAAATATTCTTTGGAAACATTATCACAGAAGTTGGTTAAAAATATACTATTTTAGTAGTAATATTCTACCGTAACTACGCAATGTTGACAAGTTACGATTTTGTTTAGCGCCATCTATTCGAATTAAAGTAAACATTGCATCAGAGCTGCCATCTTGTGAAACTAGTAGGTGTAAAATCACGATTATAATCCAACAAAATTAAAAAACACTTTTTGAGTTATATTGTACAGTGAATAAATATGCTTCGTGATTTTTTGTATCATTGTACCCATTGCTGTCTCCAGTTTTTTGTACTAAGATTGAACGCCCTGGTATAGAGGCTTTACTCGATGGGTTCAGACGGAAAGCGATTGGTAGCGCCATCTGTAACTATAAATGTTCAACTTTCCTGCTATATATATAACCAGATCTATACGTCTACTGGTACTGTCATTTCAGTTCCCAGCCTGTTTTTAACTTTTTATAATTAAGGGATTATAAGGCTGCAGAAAATAACACAAAATAAAACCCACAATATTCTAATCATAATCATTTATTTTTCTTAAATGTTATTACTAAGGAAAAATAAATAATATTGCGTATTACGTAATATTATTTATTTTTTCTCTTATAGCATCGTTTAAAATACTTTTTTGCTTTGCACTGCAGTACGTCCTCGTCACTGTCGATATCCTTTTTTCCAGTTAATATTTTATTTATATTTTTACAGTATGTAAATATAAAAAATCTACATACCAAATTAATTAAAAATTCTATTAACTTCTCTTTGTGGACTGAGCATGTTATAAAATTAAAATCTAGAAACAATAAAATAATTGTTTTTGTGTATTCCCTGACGACTTTTCTTTCTAAATTTTCATTTATTATTTTATTTATAATATCTTGCATGTTTGAAATGCATTGAACAAAATCTGGGCTAGGACTGGAAAGCCAACGACGATTGGCATATTCTCTGCTTTGGATAAAATCATTCTCAATTTCGCTATAGAGATTACCCCTACAAAATTCGCAGGACCTAAATATTTTATTTTTGGATTTTTTTAAAAAATATCCCGAAACATATTGTAGGGGCCCCATTATTTGAGGCTGACTTTTCTCCTCTAGAGGCGTAAGGCTAATCTCATTAACAATATCTAAAGAGATTTCACCAGTCGTCGCAGCTTCACAAGTCTTCGTAACGACGAGGGCATGGAGTGCATTACATTGGTCTTCTTCACAATTTGCTCCAGGGGCATGGATACTGGACAGGCTATTGACCAATAACGTTGTCAACGCTGACTCAAATCTTTCTGGCGTTGGATTTGTGTTGCGGCACCCATGGCTTCTTATGGCCCCAAAGAAATTCTCGATTGGGTCTTGGTTTAGGTGCCGCATCCATAGAGACGTAATATTATGCTCAATAGCTAATATTTTAACTAGAGCCTCTATGCCTTCCAGTGTCCATACCCAATTATTAATACTAGGTACACTAGCAATTTTGTCTTTACCCGTTATAAATTTCATGGATTTTAAAACTTTTTTTGCTTCTGTCCAAAATTCGTGGTGTTTTGAATGGGGTGTTACAGGTCCCAGGAGAGGTTTTGAAAACCTGTTTTTTGTAAAGCTGCCATTGACGGAATCAAAAAGATTGTCAAAAAAAAGCAGGACATCTGCAGTATCCTTGCATTCCGCTGGGAGGATTCTGTTATCTGTAAAATAATAATAATTGAATATCAGATTTCAGATTACTTTGTAAGATTTTTGTGGACATAATGTACAACTTATGGGTATGAAATTGTATTCAAATTCATTTATTTTTTGTTTTTCACAGGTGAAAAGGCAGTTCTTACAATCAGTATTTTTGTATCACTGTAACATACCCATGGGGTGTACAATATTTATATGTATATATTTGTATTATTGGCTATGTTAAAAATAATTAATAGTAATACAATTACACTCCTAAATTGCTGGTTGTTATCCATTGCATTGATTGTTTAGTCAAACTCATTTTACATCTATTATTATTATTATACATAATTATTACATGTAAATGTACATAATTATGCTTTGAAATACATGGTTGCATAGTAGTCCAATAGCCAGAAGAATATTCTATTCATATTAATATAGAATATTTAGCCCCTTCGATAATTCAAAAGTTTTTTATTTTTGCTGGGTGAATACCTTATGTGAATTCATTGCTATGTACAAAAATGCTAACTGTTTAGAGTTATGCAATAGGTATGAAGTAATTATTTCCTAAAATTTCGTGTTATAATAATAATATAAAATTTTAATTTTTATTAATTTACTGTTTCTTTATTAGTTTTATCTAAACTTTATATTAGTCAAAATGCTAACAGATAGGAATAATGGAAATCTGAAAATGGCTTGTAAATAAAACTTTTAAGTTTTTCAAATAATTTCCTGTATGCATCGAGGGAATAGTTATACCTTACAACAAAAGTCCTAACAACTAAGTATTATGCTGCACAGGTAATTGTATTTTTACTTTGCGATATGCGAAATATTGAATTTACTTTTTATTTAAGTTTATAATTTTGTGCCATCATATTCGTAATAATAATCTCTGCCACCACACAAAAGTTTTAACACTTACTTGCTATGCCTTTAGTTTAGTAAATAAAATACAATTTGGGTATTGCGGGGCGCGGTATACGTATGTACGATCAGTTTTAAATTCTTTGAACTATAGAATTAACGGAATGAAGTAGAACAGCAGCCTAATTGTGTAAGTGAATTCGGCAAAGGAAACAATCTGTTTCTTTGCCAAAAACGACTTTTCGCAATACAAAAAGTCAACAAAAAGTACAAGACCGACCCCAGAGGCCCAGCATCTTCCGATGGTTTTTACAAAAACTTTATGATTGTGATGAATTGAATTGAAATATTAAATACTACTATGCGACTGCCCCATAAAAGCAAGCAGTAGTTGACATTTATTTTATAACGGTTTTATACCCAGATAATCATAATTATAGTATTTATTTGTGATTTGGTGCTTTAATTTATCAATTTTATCATTATTTACAATAGGAAAGTTCCTTCAAATTCTTAAAACACATTAAACGAGCAAATATCCTGCGGATGTCACAAGTCTTTCAAATGTTTGGTTCTAGGACATGCCGGTTTCCTCACGATGTTTTCCTTCACCGTTTTAAGAGCAGTGGTGAAGAAATAATTTACACAAAGTAAAGCGCCTGTCTGGGCTCGAACCCATGAGTTGAATTATAAGTCGCGGCCGATACACTGGGCCACCACTGCTCAAGTTAGATTTGAATTATTTAAATTCCATGGTTTTCAAAATACATACAGAAAATTATGATTTAAGAAAGCCATTCAATTTGAGGACAACCTAATAGCCTAGCAGGGGGGTGACCATAAGCTCTTAGAGTAAGGTTATTTTGAGTTTGTGTAAGGGACAAATGTATATGACGTGTATACATCTGTCACTTACTCGATCTCAAAATAACCTTACTCTAAGAGCTTGTGGTCACCCCCCTGATCTTTAAAACAAAATCGTGATATTCTCGATCTTACCTGCAAGGTATCCCATAGTAGATGAAACAGTTCTACTGAACACTTGGCTGGCAAATTTGACCTTCATTTTTGTCCGGGTTGGATCAACGTGGTTATCTGACAGCTTGGGCATCAATCTGATTCCTTTATATGCGGGCTTTTCTTGGTGCAGTTGTTTGATGTGATCCCACTTAGCTGTCTTCTCTTTATTATCAGTGGTATACCTTAAATTCTTCTCTAAAAGATTGTTACGTATACCTTTTAACAAATGCGGGGGATCATAAAGTGGAACAATTTTCTTGTTATTAATTATTATTATATTAGTTTCTTCTTTGACTTCTTGTCCACTTCTCAGCATATGCCCCCTGGTTTCATTTAAAAGAAGATTCAAGGCTTGCCTATTATTAGTGCCTTGGTCACATACTGTAGCCACTACATTGAAGCCAGTTTCTTGCAGGTTCTCAATAATAGTTTTAATTTGCACAGCCAGCTCTGGGCCTTTAGTAGCCGACTGTGCAAATGTATAAGCAACAGGTTGTTTATATTTTCGTATGAGACCCCTTACCATAAAAACTTGTGCATGGTCTGCAAATTCTGGTTTTGTCTCGCGTCCATTATTCACAAAACCTATCACCAAATCTTTCCGCTCGTTATAAGTAACATTGGCTTTCAGCGACATTTCGTCAAACATTAAAACGCAGAGTTTGTCCGCTGGCTTCATTTTATTGGCTCTTTGTTTGAGTTGAGCAAATACATTATTGTTAATACCAGGCTTTATATTGGCTTGGTTCAAAAATGTTGTCAGTACTTGCTGAGAAGGCAAAACTAACATTCTTCGCAAAAAGCGATAGCCTTTAGGACTTTGTTTCAGCATTGCCAAAGCTAATATTTTTTCTTCAGTCGTAAATCTTCTACCTTTTTCTTTCTTTTTATGTTCTCTGAACTGTAACACAGTTAACACTTTAGCAGCACTTGGCAAATTGTTTACAGTAGCTATAAAATTGCTACTCTTCATGAATTTCTTGGCTGCTTTTAATTGCATTGATTGCTTCTGCACTCTGTTTCGGCATTTTGACAACTTAATTCTAGTTGAAACCAATTTTTGGTATAAATTATGTTCATTCTTCGTCCTATATTTTTCACTACTTTTTTAGTAGTGTTTGAACCTGCAAATAAAATTAGGCAATCAGAAAATAAGGAAAATTAGGCATGTAAAATTGCTTAAGAACATTATTATTATTATATTAAAAGGATTATTTGTGTCTGCAGTACTTTCCAAAAATGTATACTTGATCATAAATAATGCCATGTAACAGATTAATACATACCAATATGGTCAGTTTTACAACTGTCATGTGCAGGTACAGGTAGGATGGGTAAGGTAGGTGTAAGTGTAACAGCATCTGGAACATTACACAATATTCATTTTAGATAAATAATTACAAGCATAATTATAAAAAAACTGCAATGCCAAAACCAAAACTATGAGATATAGAGAAAAGTTGAATATGGAGTTGTACCTTCGCTTCTAACAAGAACAAAAACAGCCTGAATTATTCGAGTGTTCAGTACCATAGTAAGTTTTTCAAATTCTTTATGTACTTTCTAAGTTTATCTTGGACATAACTGACATACGGTAAAGGAAAACATTGTGAAGAAACCTGGACTTATATTTAATATATTATGTCTGAAATCGCCAATCCTCATTGAGCAAGTGTAGTGATAAATGCCAAGAGCATTAACATATTAGAAGAGGCCTTTGCGCTGCAGAGGAACAATAACAGACTGGTAATTTTGCAATGACAAAATTAACAATGATCTGATGATGAATCTATGTACTCTCATAGATTACCGAGTGTCTGTCTGTGGGACACACTTATCATGCACTCTACAGACCATGAACTGTAGCTTTATATTTTAAGCTTTCTGTCTTTAAAATGTAAGTAAATCACTCACCATATTTATCTTGCGATCTACATTCTTGCATTCCAAGATTTTCAACAGTTGCATCTAGTTTGACAGTGGCTGGAATAAAAATGATATAATTAAGTTTATTTGCAGATGCTAAAAAGGTACAGTAGAACTAACTACAACTGATATAAAGGAAAAACACCAGTATAACAATATTATTAAGCAGAATTTCAATTAAAGTTGACATTAGGAAACTAGCAATAGTAAAAGATTTAAATATATGCACCAACCTTGTGTTGGTTTTTTATTTTCTTTTAAAGGTGGCCGGGATTCTGGTAGAGATAGTGGTCCTGAAATTAGAATAATAGAGGCATTATTATGGTGAATTTGTGTTGCTGTCGCTTGCAATGTAGATAGGAGCCTTTTTGGTCTCGCACAGAGTTTTTATTTTATTATTGTTTTTTTTTTTTTTTAAATTGCGCCACACTAAGAATTTCTTCTTGTATCGTGGGTGCGTTTACAAACATATAAACTCATATACACAACACAAATATTTGTTCCGTGTGGGTATCGAACCCGCTATACGCAGCGCAGCAGTCAATCGCTCAACCACTGCGCCAACCGTGCGCCCATTGTTTAATTGTATGCTTATTTCTCCTGTCTCCTGTGCGGGTCACAAATAAATATTTTTCTTTCTTTCTTTCAGTCAATATGTATAAAAGATAAATTAGGCTCCTCTGCTCCAAGACCATAATATTCAAATACACTACACATCAAAGGTGACATGCATGGGTGAAAACTAAAGAACAATGGCAGCCTTTCATATATAAAATTAGTTGAACAGAAATGGTAGCGTCTAGACGTAAAAAAAATCTTAAAATGCGCTGCGTCAGTCCCTGAGTAACTTAGTCAAAGAATTTTGTCCTGAGAGGGCCTAGAAAAAAAGATATTTGGACTTAAACATTTTGAACTTTTTTAGGTTGTGCCTTATGTCACTTGGATAAAGTACTGCATGCTGTTGTTGTTTAGTAAATTCTGTACTTAATGTACTTACATAATACAGCTTTGTAAGGTTTTTATATAATTTAAGTAAGTACCAACCTTTTTAGCTTAATTGTACCTACCTTTTTAGCTTAATTGTGCCCACTAAAGGTTGACAGTCAGTCAACCTTTAGTGGGCACCTTCTAGGAAAATATTTATGCGTACTTACATCGTTGGGTCAAAAGTACGCTTGTATGGTTTCTTTAACTCTCAATAGTTGCCTTAAAGGTTAAGCGAAAGAGGTTAGACAGGATCGTAGGTACCAAGAGGAAGGATGATTTCTCTGCCTGCATCTACGGAGAAAAGGCGTGACTTGCCGATATGTATACAGCATTTATCATAGGTACTTGTAATGAATAAAAAATGAAACAATTCTACATTTTTTACATTTTTAATCCTCCTCATCATCTTTTCTTATAATTATTGAATCTAAGAATTCTGCTGGCGCTGTGATATTATCTTGATGTCTGGCCCATCCTAAATACCACACCAGAGTCATAACATGGGCGCAACACCCTAAAGTCCGCCGACCAACCAAATGTTGCAGTTAACACATAGGATTCGCGTTAATCTGCTACGATCTCCCATAGTGGTTCAAATAAAACGCACTTCAACAATCCAAACGATGGGGCAAAATCGTAGTCCAAAGGGGCGATAGCACAGTCACATAGGGCAAGATCAGAATCCTTTAGGCAAGCACAAGTCAAGTCATACAAAGCGAAACGAATATCAGTCCGTAAGCAAGCCAAGTCAAATAGAAATAAGAGAAATAGAAACAATACAAAACGAAAACAACCGATACGAAAAGCAAGGGAGCATGTGACAGACCGGACCACTTTTTTCGTGACAGTGACATTTCATTTTTAGTGTTTCATTTAGAGTTGCCATATTATTAAATGTAATTGTTACTATTATTATGTTTGAGGTATTGAATAATTGCATGAAGTATTTCTTATGAAACCTTTTTTCAACCATAATACTTTTATTTTTGATTGTTTACTGATTGTATAGTTATTAGTAATAATAACTTCCTATGAAAAATATATTGAACCTTTAAGTGGTCTTACAAATATATACGAAAATAGTATGATTTTAGTAAATGGCAACACTTGAAAGTGTAAAATGTTTCTGATCATTATTTTAATCATTTGACATTCCCATAAATGTTTGTATTTTTCTGTGGTTTTATTGAAATACATTTTTATTTGAAAAATCATAGAAAAATCATTAAACTCTTTCTATATTATAAGATTTTCTAGACGCTTTAATTTTTGTGAACTATTATTCTGCCATTGTTCTTTGCCCCGTATGCCACTTAAATCAGCTCATAACATAGCAGGATATCATGTTCATAATAAAACAATATTAGTAGAAGGAAGGGATAAAATTTCCATTATGGGCCGTTGATTTTTGCCGCGGGGATGGTAGGGGGTGGAGGAGGGGAGGTTTGGCTACCCCCCTGTACCATTCCCACCACTTGGAGCCCTATGGTTATGGAGATATCCATGGTTAAAGTTCTCAGATTAGTGTAAAAATTTCCGAAAATGTTCATCGTTTAAGGGGCAGGGAGGGTGGGAAGGAAAGGGTGTAGGGGGACTACCCCACTGTACCATCCCCACCCCACGGAAACCCATGGTTATGGAGTTAGAGTCTGGCAAACGAAAGTAGAGACTGAAAACGCGCGGCAAATTTAAAAAATATCGGCATAGCAACCCCAGAACTAGTATGAAATACTTGGAATAACCTAATTTGATACTTTAGAATTATTTATTATTAATTTCTAATCCTAAATTAGGTTATTCCAAGTATTTCATACTAGTTTTGGGGTTGCTATGCCGAGATTTTTTTAAATTTGCCGCGCTTTTTCAGTCTCTACTTTCGTTTGCCAGACTCTATTAGATATATTTTATACTTAAATATAATTAGATTGATAAAAAAAAAAAATTGTCCAAGAGCGAGCGAAGCGAGCTCGGGAGCTTAGGGCACCCCGACACGGATAGGTTAGGTTCGAAGGAGATGACGGGAGCTGAAGTGAGCGAGCAAAGCGAGCGAACTCAGCCCCCGTCATCTCCTTCATGTTAGGTTACTTTAGACCCTGCAGACAGAAATAGGAGCCCCGCGCAGCGGGGCTCCGTCGACTTGTGTTTCGTTTCCCTCCCTCCCTTAAACCAATGGACATTTACGAAGAAAATTATTCTAACCTGAAAACTTTGACCATGGATATCTCCATAACCATGGGGCTCCGAGTGGTGGGGATGGCGCAGGGGGGTAACCAAAGCTCCCCCCCTCTCCCTCCACGCGCCAAAAATCGACGGCCCATAATGGAAATTTTAACCGAAGGAAGGATAGGTAGGTAAGATTTTGCTAGCCAGTTTATTTTGTCAGGCTACTTTGAAGCATTTTCACTGAAAGGCTCAGACAAAAATGTGTTAATTCAACTCTTGGGATTGATTGCTAAGTGGTCAAGAGATTGAAATCCTATTAATTGTTTAGGCTTGTCTCCGCTTAAGTAGAAATATACCCTAACAGCCCTTTCACACGGCAGTCCAGTTTTTTGCAGGATCCCGTTTTCTGCAGGATCCCGTTTGATCGCAAAAGAGATTATATGCTAGTGTTCACACGAGCAAACCGCATGCAGGATCCTGCAAAATGCTGATCCCGTCGATTTGTGCAGTTCGGTTTTGTCACCGGAAACTGGATCCGTCGTCCAGTAAAAAGCGGAATCCCGTTTAATGACACATATATTTCTATAGCAGTGTTCACACGGCTTCCTGCGTGTGTTTTTTTGCTGGACACTGGCCCGCTACCAAGCGCGGCTTTTTACTGGATCCTGCAAAAACGGACGCTGTGTTCACACGGCAGTCCAGTTTTGCGAGACCGTCTTTTTACTGCAAAACTGAACTACCGTGTGAACACAGCGTCCGTTTTTGCAGGATCCAGTAAAAAGCCGGTCATGCAAAACTGGACTGCCGTGTGAAAGGGCTGTAAGGATCTATATTTTTTTTTTTTTTTATGGATCCTTAGGGTTGTGTGTGCTTTGGCTGAGCATTATTTCAGATAGAGACATATTAAATATATTAAGCCAAAACACATACTCATCATCATCATCATCAAAATCAAAATCAATTTTTTTATTTCATATAGGCCTACATGGGCACTTATAAAACGTCGACAATGTGCACGGTTCGGGTTGGTCGTTTCCTATGGAGAAGAACCGGCAAGAAACTCCATGGTTACTCTTTTAAAAAAAATGGTTTGGTTTTACAATATTTCCTTGTTACAGCATTAGTACTTAGATATGTGGGGACAACGTGGGCCCGACAATAAGTCGTAAGAAAACAAAAAAAAAAAAGATTACATATTATTTAAACAAAAGAAAATAAAACGAGTTAAAAAGTTAACAAGCATCTAGAAGGCCTACAATGTTCACACATTTACAAAATAATCGGTAAAGGAATCTATACAAGAGTAAAATAAAAAAAAAAGACTAAATCTAACATGTGGCACAAATATTGTTATCAGTGCTGTAACTATTCTTAGCAAAGGGCTATGAAGATGATTGAAAACCATTGTAAAAAGAATAATCAAAAGAAGGAAAAAAAACAAAGAATTAATGAGATCGAGAATAGTTAGAGACAACCACATATTTGTGCCGTTTATGAGTTACCAGGGAAGCCGCATGCGCAGAAGGAGCTAAAGCCAAAATTTTTATCTTCAACGTAGTCCTTGATTTTATAATATGCTTTTTTAACAAGGACACGTTTGATGTAGTTTTTGAACTTTCCATCGGTCAGTTCTATAACTGACTTTGGCAACTTGTTATAAAAGCGTATACTGTTTATATAAAAAGACTTGCTAGTTTTTGTTAATCTGAATTTGGGTATTACAATTTCGTGCTTACTGCGTGTATTTAAATTATGTAAGTCGCTTCTAGTTTTGAAAAGCCCTCGATTTTTGCGGACATACAAAATACATTCCAAAATATAGAGTGAAGGTAGAGTCAGTATATCGATTTCTTTAAATTTTTCTCTAAGGGACTCGCGAGGACCCATTTTATACATCGCGCGGATTGCCCTCTTTTGTAAGATGAAAATTGAGTCAACATCTGCTGCTGATCCCCACAGCAGAATGCCATAAGACATAATACTGTGGAAATAAGCATAATATACTAACCTAGCTGTGGCTACATCGGTTAACTGCCTTATTTTCCTTACTGCATATGCAGCTGAACTTAACCTACCCGAAAGAGTTCTAATGTGCGCGCCCCACTGCAGTTTTGAATCGATAGTAATCCCTAAGAATACAGTTTCAGCTATAACTTCAAGACTTTTGCCGTCAAGATTCAAATTTAGGTCTCGTTGTGGTACATTTGGTAAAGAGAACTTAAGACATTTAGTTTTTGTCGCATTCAGTAAAAGATTGTTAGCTGCGAACCATTTTGTGAGAATAATAAGACTTTCGTTGACATGTAAGACATCCGTATCTTTCCTATCTATTTTAAAAATTAGCGAAGTATCATCAGCAAATAGAATTATATCCGATAATCTGGCCATCATAAAAGGGAGATCATTAATGTATACAAGAAAAAGGAAAGGGCCGAGAATTGAACCTTGGGGCACGCCCATCTTGACTAGAGACCCGGAGGACGTCACCCCATTAACATTCACTTTTTGCTGTCTGTTTGATAAATATGAAAGCACAAGATCAGCAGCTTGTCCTCGAATTCCGTAGTGGTGTAATTTACAGATCAGTGTGTTGTGGTCGACGCAGTCGAACGCTTTTGAGAGATCACAGAAAATGCCAATGGCATCCTGGGACTTCTCCCAAGATTCCAAAATGTGACTGATGAGTTTTACTCCCGCGTCCGTAGTCGACCTACCTTTCGTGAAACCAAACTGCTGACTATGCAGGATCCCATTTGAATTGAAGTGAGACAACATCTGATCCAGCATGATTTTTTCATAGATTTTACTCAATGCTGGAAGCACGGATATAGGTCTATAATTAGAGGGATCACTCTTACAACCTGATTTGAAAATTGGTACTACTTTGCTGTGTTTCATTAAGTCAGGAAACGTGCCGCTGTCCAAACATTGATTGAATATGCCTGTTAGGACAGGAGCAATTGAGTCAATAATATCTTCAAGAACCCTAACGGATATCCCCCATAAGTCTTCAGTATTTTTTATATTGAGACTTTTGAACACGTTTTTAATTGTATCAATACATATTGGTTTAAATTTAAAGGTCGGTATGTCTTTGGTAAAGTTTTCTTTAAGAAGAGCTTCAGCTAATTTAGATGAGGAGGGAAGAGACTTCGTAACCTCTAACGGAATGTTGGTAAAGAACTTTTCTAATGTCTCAGCAACTTCTTGCTTATCAGAAATGGTTTGATTATTTATTTTCAAAGACAACTCATTCTGATCGCGTTGTTGTGTCTTTCCAGTTTCTCTATTTATTAATTGCCACACAGTTTTTATTTTATTATTTGAAACACCAATTTTGTTAATTATTATTTGAGATTTTGCTTGAGCGCAGACTCTTTTAAATATTTTGGAATAGTTTCTAACATAAGTGTGAAAAACTTTATCGGAAGTCAAAGATTTTTCGTAATATAAATTATATAAGATATCTCGGCTTTTTCTTATGCCCACAGTGGCCCATTCACTAAATTTTGATTTGGAATTGTTGACTTTAACTGTTTTTATAGGACACGTTTTATTAATTGTAGAAAACAACGTGCCGTAATTTATATTGGGGTCTTTTGAATCAAAACTGGCGTTACAAAGGTTACTAAAAACGTTATTATTAAAAGAATTTAATTTATTTTTAGTAAGAGGTCTTAATCGAATTGATTTAACTAGGTTTAATTTTATATCCGACTCAAAAGATACTAGTTGACCAGTATGGTCTGACCTAACGCCACTAATTACAAACGAATCTTTTACTTTACAGTTAGTGAATACATTGTCTATGCACGAAGCTGAAGTTGCTGTTATTCTTGTTGGTTCATTAAATAAATATTTTAAGTTGAATGATTTGAACAATGAAATGAGCTTACATTTTTCAGGTGAATTGACTAACAGATCTATATTTAAATCACCACAAACAAAGACTAATTTATTATCTCTGAAAAGTTTACATAATAGTTCTTCCATTGAAATTAAAAACAATGATAAGTTTGATGCTGGTGGTCTGTAAACACACAAGATAGTATGCCCCTCGACCTCTGCACATGCTACCTCACATAAGCGATCAACAGAGTAAGCAGTGATATCCTTCCTTTCCTTATATTTGAGATGACTGTTACAAAGTATCAAGGTACCACCACCCACTGTGGATCTGTTGTACGCGCTGGCAACTGAAAAATTATTTACATTAAACGACATCCTATCTGGTTTTAACCAAGTTTCACAAAAACATAGGATATCCATGTGGTATTTATCTACTAACAATTCCACGTCTAAAATTTTGCCGGAGAAGCGATTTATATTTTGATGATATAGTAAAAAATTACTATTCGTCTTCTCTTTTGTCGGCTCTAATAGTTTAAAGGGTCTACAGTAGTATTATCAGAAAAACTGGATAATACTGTTAAATCACTAAACCTAGTATCAGTTAAATTATCAATAACTGCGTGTATATTAAAAGCTAACAATGTAGCTAATAATTAATGTCGGCTATTTTTGGGAAGAAACATATGTTCCCGAATCAAAACAAAATCACTGACAAAATTGTTGGTGTCAAAAAACAATAAACGGTCACTATGACGACAAGATAAAATATGCATCAAGTTATTTAAACTAGATATGTATTCATTTTCCTGAACAAGTAATTTGTCAGAATAGGGCAATGCACATAGTATCAATTTGCCTAATCTTAACTTAAGTAGGGTATCAATACCATTAACTATGTCCCTTTTTGTTACACTAAGGCTATTTCCAAAAATAAGAACTACAGTAGTTTGCCCATTCAATTGTGTCTGTTGAATTTTATGAATAAGCTCATTAAAATGCAATTTATGATAACAATGGTTCACTATTGTATGTTTAGAACGGTTATTTAACAATGATCCAAAACCTGTTCCGAAACTATCAGAATATACTAAGACATTACTTTTGGAGGGGTTCAAATTTGTTGCAGTATGATTGATGGGTAAAGTTATAGGAGCAACATGTTGTGAAATGAGAGGTGGCGGAGCGGCAGCACAACTACAGGTGAGGTTGTTAGTCAATGACTCATACCTCTCTGCATTATACTTCACCAGGTCCACCAACTCACAGGCCTCCTGCATGCGCTCACTTAACATCTGTTGACTACATTCATATTTACAAAATATTTCTTTTAGTGTATTTTCCCTACTCAATAACTCCCTTTGAAGATTCTGAATGTCAACATCATACATTTGTGTACTAGTTTCTAATTTACTATTACATAAAATTAATTGGTTTTTTAAATTTCTGAAATCTCTTTTAAGGTTAACATTATATTTGTAAACACTTTGAGTTTTTAAAAGTTTCTTGTATTTCTTAATACTTTTATTGATTTTAATATATTTCTTAATTTTATTATGACTACTTAGAATTGGACATTTAGCTATGGTATCATCCCCTGTTAGGTCTATGGTAATGGTGGGCTGCTCACACTCCAGTTTCGATGCAGTATTCATCAGCTCATTGTACAGGTTACTGGTGTTAGAAACCTCTTCGCTGACTTTCAGCGAGTCAATGGAGGTAATAGTGTTATGAGCCTTGCACAATTCTGCTTCTAATACAGATATACGCTTCAGTGCCTGGTCATGAGTGTCATGGCACTGCTGAAAATCTGACACTAGTTGACGGAGATGGTGATGCTGTTCCAGTATATCCATATGCTGGGAGTGTAGCTCTGCAAGCTGGTTCTTGAGTTGAGTGTTTTTGTTCACTATTAACTCAATTTCTACTTCACTTTCTTCTCGTTCCCGCAGTAGCTTGCTGCACTCATTTCTGGATGAATCCAGCTCCCTCAGAGCTGCTTTCAGTTTGTCACTCAAGTCACGAACGGTAGCTGCCCGGGTCATCATATTGACTGCTTTTCTTAGGCGACACCTGCAATGTGACAAGAAATAGCTGAGTATGTGAAGAGAATACAGTGCTAGTTGAAAATTTGAGAAAGTAGGAGGGGTTTTAAAGTTAAAAAAAGTAAAATGTTTGAAAACAATAGAAAAGTTTCAAAGAAAAAAGATTATAAAAATATATGGAGGTACCTATATAAGAAAAAGAAAGAAAAACTAAGAACACAGAAAAGCTATTTGATTTAATATTCTCAGACTTAATTACAGGTTATATACTTTATGGCAAGACTTTATTAAACTTTGGTTCTTATTGTTAGATTAGATATTTGTATGGATTGCTAAGAACATTAGTTTTAATGGTAACAAAGTCTATTTAAAACGCTTATGAACTATGGTGTTTACCTATAATATTTACACTAAATTAAATATATTATGTGTGAAGTAGGGTTTGCAGTGAATGTTTTGTCTGGGGGCAGGTGTTTTCGTCCTCGATTTTGTTTCCACAATTTGTCAAACAAAATGAGACATAAACGTAGCCGGTGTGTACTGGACGTCGCTCAGAGCCCTGAGCAGTGTATGAGTGGTGTATAGTATGTAAATAATACAGCAATAAATACGTTATTAAAAACAAAATACTCCCCCGGTTCGAAGAATTCAAATCCACAGTTCTAACGTTGACAGCCGGTACATGACTTCGTGAAATATCAATTGTTATTGAGTTATTACAATAAAACTGGTCACAAACACTACGTGAGTCACTTAATACGTGAATTCTAATATTATTAAAGGGTTTTAACTAAACACAATAAAACAATAATTTTAAAATAAATTAGTTACGAGGCCGTTTTTTGACGACCTGTCGCCAGTGTTGCCAGTGATGAATCCTCATCATCATCATCATCAGCCTATTAATGTTCCCACTGCTGGGACACAGGCCTCCTCTGTTTGAGAGGGAATGGGCCTTAATCCACCACGCGGGCCCAGTGCGGGTTGGTGGATGTCACATGTCTTCGAATTTTTGGTTCTAGGACATGCCGGTTTCCTCACGATGTTTTCCTTCACCGTTTTGAGAGCAGTGGTGAAGAAATAATTTACACAAAGTAAAGCGCCTGCCTGGGCTCGAACCCACGACCTACAACTTGTAAGTCGCGGCCGATACCACTGGGCCACCACTGCTCCCCAAACACATACTAGGTAACATTAATCAACCTCAGACTAAGAGTTTTAGTGAACTAACCTTTTGATGTAGATGGTACATTTACAACTTCCCTGAATGGTATTCTACCAGAGTGGGTAAATTTTGATATGGATAGTCCTGGAACAACAAAGATAAGGAAACTTTAATAAGATCAATATATACTTTGTAACAAACTGTGTGGTAACAGAGCGGAACAAACACAAAAAGTTTTATAAATAACATCTATATGAAAACATCCTTCTATACAAATTTCTTGAAAATGAACAGGCCGATTCTGATGAAACTTTCTAAACATAACCAAAATGACAAATTATAATAGCTTTTGCCTGCTACTTGGTCCATGTGAATTTCGGTTACTGTGGATGCAGACCAAGTCACTGATCAAAAAGCTACATATGTGGTTATATTATAAATAAAAGGATTCCTTCCTAGCAAATAAATATACTATTTTACTATTTAATACAATTATACTATAATTTCAAATAATGTATGGCTGGATAAATCAACATTATATAGCTACATAGTACACATACCTGGCATAAGTAATGTTGGGACCGCTATGTTAGAAATTCTGTTGTTACGGCAACAATATTTCTCTTCAAAATGAGCATGATATACTCGACGAAGTTTATAAATATTTTCATTACTCAGACTCAAAATCTCTCCACCAATAGCATGAACCCATGCTCGAAAACGGGCAATGTCCATTTCAGGTTTTGGAAACCAATGAAGTACTATCTGGGAATCTGCAAAAAAAGGTTTTATTAGTATTAGTAAATTGCAAATCTGTTACAATTCAATTTGTTAAATATGAGTACCTATAATAGGTAAATATGACATTCACACAAGACCAATTTGTGACCCACATATGACATAGAATCACATCAATTTAATGTTGAAACCATTTTCAATGAACATAATTTTATGTCAATAACGTACTTTTATGTTTCTGTTCGACAATATACCTACATACTCAAACACAAAATTCGTTACCACCGGACACCAAAACAGTACTGTAATCAAACAATACAGTTGTTAGTTAGTTAAAACGTGTTGCGCCGACCCCAAGTAACATGGGATAAGAGCAGGAAGATGATGAGATACCTACCTCTTAGGTAGGTAGATACTGTTTTAGTGTCCGATATATAACTGTCGGGATAGGTACTGTGGTGTTCACTAATTAGGGGTTGGGGTTTATAATAATACACTCAAATTATCAGTAAGCACAGAGCTCCACATGGATACGTCCTGTCACCGATGTGGGTGACAACTTAATAATTATTAAGTAGGTAGACGCAGGCACGTATTGCTCTGTCGTTTATTATAGGATACCACATCTCTTCCTTTTTATAATAATAATTATTTTGCAAGTGTAATTACATTAAAGATATTTATTGAGACAAGACAAAATATATTTATTTCAACTGAGCCACCAAGCGGCACTTTTGAATGTCACAATTTAAATTTACATGGAATAAAAGTTGATTCTACCGTGCATTCGGAAAGTAGCTTGTTATGGAGAAGAATGCACAAGAAACTCCATATTTACTCTTTTAAAAAGAATGATTTTTACAATATTTAGGTACATGAGTACATACATTAATAAATTCACATATGTGAGGACTACACACTATACTACGTAAAGTATTAAAAGTACTCACACATTATTTTGCATGTAGGCAATAATTAAGTTTTAAGTAGGTCTAATAACCTACTTTTGATTATAGAAATACTCAGCATTTAGTATTTGCATTAAATACTAACATATTATATAATATGTTTTAATCAATACAGTGTTTTATTTAAAGTCTTACGAATCATCACTTCTTGATCGATAACCTTCCGGCCTATGTGGCCTACAGGTTTTTTTTTTTTTTTTTTTTTTAACAGTATTATCTGCCGTTGTTGGATGTTATTTGAATATCTAATTAATGACATAAATTATCTGCCGTTGTAAGATGTTATAATTTTACGATTTACGGCTTTTGAAATATATTTCATAACACTATTATTGTGTTTTATCTAGAAGTTTCACAATTTCGACCTTGTGTAAAATATTTAGATTTTACATTAGTAGTCCTTATGGATTTAAACATATTTTATATTTAAATACTCTGGACTCATGATTAAACTAGGTCTTTGTTTTTATTTGGCCAAAGAACCAGTTTAAGAGTTCGTTTCTCTTTTTTTTTCTTTTTTGTACAAAGACTAATATCGTCTCGTTATATATTTTTTTTCTCTGACAGTACACTGTCTATCTTTAGTTTCCACATGAGTGAAATTAATTGTTTTTGTTTGTCGAACTGAACCAGTACAGTCACTAAAGTAACAGAACTGGTGTCAGCGACTACTTGGGTGCAATACAAACTTTTGTGTCATTGTAGCCAAGGGTAGGCAATATAGAGACACAATATTTTAGTTTCAAAACTATAGATCGATTTTATAGTTGTGAAATTAAGGATCCACTTGCCAACAAAATTGATCCAGAAAACTGGATTACTTTTATACTTTCCAAGTACTTGAGCGTTTGTGTTTAACCGTCGATTTCACCAACCGGTTAAATTATTATAAACGCATCACAATTAAACGTCAGTCAAGTGATGCAAATTTTGGATTCGATCAATCGCAGTAGCAGACGCGTGCTTTTGACAATTCCCTTTTTCTTTCATCGTTTTTATTACATTTGTTGTTTATAAGTTTTAGCACTCCTTCGCCAAGCAATATATGCTTAAAATATGCATGAACAAAAGCATTTTTGATTTTTACTTTATAGAAAAATATTGCAGTCTGGGATTTAGGAGTGAAAACCATGTGTGGTTTTCTTAGCAACACTACCTTAGTATTATATATTATCTAAGGCTATATGCATGTCCAAATTATAAGAATATCATTATCAGGCTTTAAAACTTGGGGAAACCCTAGATTATGGTTTTACTTACGGGTTCCATGTCTTTAGCTCGTATTGTGTTTTTACCTTTGATTCCAGGAATTTGGGACTTAACTATGAGGTTGTCAAATTGTTTTGAAAATAGAGATCTCTAGATTTAATTTTGCGAAATTGAACATTTGTTTATTTTCAGTGGCATTCAGACCAAGTGTTTGTTTTAGTACATTAACGAAAATGGTAGCTTTCATCCACAAGATTCGTTGAACAAATTGATTGAATTGTTTTGAAAATAGAAATCTCTAGATAAACCTTTTCAAATTTGTTTTTTTTTTTTTTTTTTTGTGGAATTCAGACCAAAACCTTTTGTAGTAGGTACATTAGGGTCAATGGCAGCTTTTACCCAAATTATTAGTTTTTACCACTAATCATTTAGAGCCAGTTTTACTGTCTTACTGTTCATCCAATAAGCTTTGCACATGCAAATTTGTAATCAATTGTTGCATCGTCATTGACTTGAAAAATATAGTCTAGAAAAGTGGACCTTTTAAGCTTCGACAAACACTTCGACAGACAAAAGTTGGGACTTTTTCTTTTATTGGCCTTTGTTTTGTAGTGTTTTTAGAAATAACATTAGAAAACTCCTTTTATTCTGTTCTCATTCATTGTACTAGGAATTGGTAACTGAGCATTATCTTTGTAACTCAGGAGCAGTTTACTGCATTACGTTTTAAGTGCCAAAATGCTCATGTCTACATTGGCATAAATACGGCAAAAACCGTTAGTTATCACGTTTGTGATTGTATTGCCATATCGACAAAAGAGGTTATACCTCTTGTTCATGTATCAATTTTAATAAGGCAAGTACTTGTTGCATTTTGGCTCTGACAACGTTATGCTGACTCTAGTGTTTGCTTTTGCTACTTACATTTAAATTGACAGTGCATGTTGCATTAGCTGCATTCAAATTAACTTCTTGCAATAATTATAACATTTTTAAAATAATCAAAATGCTAATTATAAAATTTACAATTGAGTTTACATTTAAACTGATTAAGCTCTATTCATAACAAGAGTTCAGTGTGGCTCTGTTTACGTTGGAATGTTTAAATAAGCAAACTCTAGCTAGCAAGCCGCACAAAAGTCCCTCAAGTACCTGTTAAGTGCCAGGCTGCCAGTTAACTCGAGTCCCAGTCTATCACCTCAGGAAACGGTTCTTTATTTTTTTCTTATTTGAATATATAGTCAGTACAAAATGCATTCGATTTGATTCTTATTTAGCCTTAACAAATTTCATGATACTTTTTTAATTTTAACAACAAGTTTATACCTAATTTGGCATCACATTATTTCGAATTTATTGAAGTGGAACTTTTTCATTTTTATCATTTAATAAAATAACTGAATGAATGAATTTACGATTCATCGCTGAAACATCTTGTTTTGACCCAATAATTCGTTTCGATTAATTGGCATCATCAATTAACGGTTCACCGTTCAAATATTTTGTTTTAGATCCAATAATATCTTTCGATATGATTGACATATTTTTTTTTTTTTTTTTTTTTTTTTTTTTTTCCACTTTAGATCCAATAATATCTTTCGATATGATTGACATCTTTTTTTTTTTTTTTCTCTCACTTTAGATTCAATAATATCTTTCGATATGATTGACATCATTTTTTTTTTTTTTTTTTTTTTTTTTTTTTTTTTTTCTCACTTTAGATTCAATAATATCTTTCGATATGATTGACATCATTTATTTTGGCCTTTCACTTTAGATCCAATAATATCTTTCGATATGATTGACATCATTTATTTCGACCTTTCACTTAAGATCCAATAATATCTTTCGATATGATTGACATCTTTTTTTTTTTTTTCTCTCACTTTAGATTCAATAATATCTTTCGATATGATTGACATCATTTTTTTTTTTTTTTTTTTTTTTTTTTCTCACTTTAGATTCAATAATATCTTTCGATATGATTGACATCATTTATTTTGGCCTTTCACTTTAGATCCAATAATATCTTTCGATATGATTGACATCATTTATTTCGACCTTTCACTTTAGATCCAATAATATCTTTCGATATGATTGACATCATTTATTTCGACCTTTCACTTTAGATCCAATAATATCTTTCGATATGATTGACATCATTTTTTTTTTTTTTTTTTTTTCTCTCTCTCGATATGATTGGCAATTGATGTGTCGTTATCGTTTTTTAAACAACGTAACGACACCGTTGATCATTGGTCAACCTTTGACAAAACTATCTATTTTGGCAACTATCTATTTCTAAATGTTTAATGTGTTACTCTACGGTTTAACTTAAACACGTTTACCAAACGATTTTTATAGTATTCGATGAACTTCCCTCAGTACATTACCAAGCTTAGGACTGGCTGGATTCCACGTCCTGCTATTAACATTGCATTTATGTGATTGCTAGTACATATCGTGATAGTAAATCGAAATTCGAAACAATTATGTCGCAGGTTACAATCGCAACGTATGCGACAAAGTCAAGCTTCAAAACGAAGTTTTACATAATAATAATATCGTCCTAAGTTACTTAGGAATAAGCTTCATTATCGCATTGTCAAATTCAGCTTATCATCCACCCTAAAGAATATAGCTCTCTTACTCGCACGCATCAAAACGCTCTATCTGGCTTATTCTCTTCAACCAGCTACGTTGACAAATTCAAGTGGGTGTGTTATAGTTTGCGGGGATTTATAGCGTTGTGACACAGCTTTGGTTTCGTTTCATAAGTAACGAGTGATGTTTGAGAAATATATCGTTTTGAAAATTAGACAGTTTAGAAAATAGATAGTTTTGCTTTGCTTGAATAACTGTTGAACTTGAATAAGTGATTATTGTTTTGTGCGATGGATCGTTTTATAACTATATACGTTGGTAACGCTCCATCGCTTTATTAGCAAACGGATTTGGTCAACCGGATTAAACCGGGTTTGAGTTTTTTATTGCTGTCGAAATGTAGTTTTTATTTGAATTTCATAACCACATTTCGGTACACGGTTTTGTTTATTTACACAAGTCAAGTAATGATTTCAATGATTTATGTAGCATATCCCTCAGCTTATCGCCGATGCGGATCGCTCATGAATAGGCAAATAATTATAAAAATAACATTCTGCTAAATTTCACATTTCCATTACTTACTACCCTCATTATCTTTTATTTTTTCCAAAACACATGCAATAAAATAATACTTTTGTTGCTGACCAATTTCCGTAAGTGGGACATTATTTGATATAATCACTTTACTCACTGCGCTTTTACTCGTCGCCAATGTGGTGTTCACTAATTAGGGGTTGGGGTTTATAATAATACACTCAAATTATCAGTAAGCACAGAGCTCCACATGGATACGTCCTGTCACCGATGTGGGTGACAACTTAATAATTAATAAGTAGGTAGACGCAGGCACGTATTGCTCTGTCGTTTATTATAGGATACCACAGGTACCTTCAATTTCCGGACACAGAGGAACGCAACAACGTTTACTAGACATGGTAAAGTCACTCAAGAGCACTTCCAAGTCTTAAAAGAGTCTGTCTCGAACAATACTAGTGAAAACACTCAACGTTAATCGGAGAAGCAGGGCTCAACTCAACGAATTAACGGAGAAGCACTAGACTCGACGTAAGCCCGAGGAGCAGAGGCTCAACTCGATAAATTACGGAGGTTCGGCGACGGGCGAAGCACTAGATTGTAAATTGTTGAAAAATATCAACAAAAACAAACCGGCACTAATGACAAACGGAATGTCATTGATTTGTAGCGGCACCAACGCCGCCACTTACGAACTAATGACATGACGTCACACAAATCCTACATCGCGCAAGTAAAGTTTTCGGCGCGATTAGAACACACAACAGTCCGACAATAACCGTTGGGCAGTTGCCCGGACCAGACACAACACCCGTCTGGTCGGAGGATCCTCCCTTTTCTATGGAGGTTTGTGGGACTTTACACCCTGTTCCGCATACCCCCAAACTGGTGACCCCGAGTATGAACATCAGCGCAGCCTTCGTGCAGAGCTACCTCATCGTGACGTCATCATCACTTCCTCAAGCTTTCCAGCAGCGAGTCACACAGCCAGCCAGTACCTACTACGGGGGTATCCTGACCACCAGCATCCAGCGGACGCGCATTCCTGGTCAGTACCCTCAGCTTCTTTCATCACCGCTCCGACCTACTGGAGCCAGCACCACTGTCCCGACTCACTGGGACATCATCACCGCTCCGACCCACTGGAGCCAGCAACTCTATCCCGACTCACTGGGGTATCATCACCCCGACTCACTGGGGCACAACCGCAGACAGTTCCGACTCACCGCGAACCTGCGACTTCCGGTTCCGACTCACTGGAACCAACCTACCACTGGCCAGGCACACATCACAAGATGTACGGACGGACGACTCAACCTGCTATCGACCTCCGGTCTCCGGAGGGGAGTGATGTAGCGGCACCAACGCCGCCACTTACGAACTAATGACATGACGTCACACAAATCCTACATCGCGCAAGTAAAGTTTTCGGCGCGATTAGAACACATACAACAGTCCGACAATAACCGTTGGGCAGTTGCCCGGACCAGACACAACACCCGTCTGGTCGGAGGATCCTCCCTTTTCTATGGAGGTTTGTGGGACTTTACACCCTGTTCCGCATACCCCCAAAGATTGTTTGACTTTGACAGACAGCTTACTTTATTGCTGCCAGCAAAAAGTTACTAAAAACTACTACTATACGAACGTTGTATGTTTATTACAGGTTCGAGAATATCATTTGCATATGACAATAGTAATGATTTATTTTCTAAAATATATTATAAGACTTTATTATGTAGATTACGCGTATTTCGTATTAGCTTTAACAGTTTGGTAGTTTATTTAATCCACGTAGAATTTAATAAACTCCTAAACAGAATATTTATTTCATTAATGGCAACATTTTGCATTCTCTTGATGGAGTTTAATGATATAAAAACAAAATGGTCACTTGCTCACTGAAGCTATAGTGTATTGAAACCTATTTTCAATTTAGTCGGTTAGCGTCATCAAGCGACATCTATGGAAACAAACAAGAAACTATTGATTTTATAATACGTCAAAATTAAAAAAGGCATTAAGAGAAGGACCTGTTCCTACATTAGATTACTCTTTCAATTTGGTATCATTATTTTTCCTACTTCCATGGTAAAATGTTCTAAGTTTGTACTGCCGGTACTTTCTTCATCTGAGCTGCCTGCACACCGGCCATTACCACAGGAAGAGTGAGAACGACTTGTGTTGCCATACATTATTAAATGTTACCATAAAATACTTTATTACGGACATTCATTATACACAATAAAAACAAAGTGAGTCACTCGCACGAGTCGCACGGGGCTCGCGGCCACTCTTGGCGTTATCATCTATTACGTGCGATGGTCGGTGCAGGATCATCGGGTTCACGCGGTTATTACGCAAGCGCAGGTGAAAGCGCAACGCGCTCCGGAAGGACCGCGCTTGCACGGTAAACACGAGGTTGCATCGATCCGAGGGTATTTCCAGTGCTACCAATCACGACCAGGATGTGAATGCACTACCGACTTATAATATTTAGATTATGTAGTTCCTTGATGGATGTACCGATACAACCGATTTTTGATTCAGAATTTAAGGTTCTAAATAATTATGTGAAAAAGCTTTTACAGATTTTGCGAGAACGCTAAAACGCTTATGGACATAAATAAAGACAAACTGGTTTGTATAACGATTACGACAAAAAGGGAGAGAGGCCAACAAGATCATGACCATGTGCAAGTGCATTGAGTCATAGGTACTTACTGGTAGGACTTACCTATATCCTAACGTACCTTTGGCTGAACGCAAAGTGGTTTTTACTTCGAAATATCTGTTGCGCTTTTAAAGAACGCTCGAAATATCTAGTGCGTAATACTACAACAACAAAATATATTGGCTTGGAATCGGGATTGAAATTTTAACATAACAGAATAATGGTCAACAGTTATCAAATATTTAATTTGTGTACCATTTTGGTTGAAGAAGAAAACATCCATAGATAGATATTATGTGCTATGCTAAAACATATGGTGTTGAGTTAGAAAAAAGCTATCTGTAATTTTGCCTTTACATGGTTATCTATGGGTAAAAACTTACCAAATTGTCCATGGTTTTATACCTGTCTCTTTCTCTCCAGCCAGAGCGTGACGTTGAGAGTGACGATGACAGGTAGCTTTAGCTGTCAACTTCATAGCGCACGGCTGTTAATCTTCATAGAAAGAAACGCTCGACGTAGCGCCATTTTTTTTTAATGATGCATGACATTTCTGCTTGGCTGTGATTGGCTGTCGCAGGCACCGGTAGGCCGCCATTTATTTTTGTATGATTTGAATTTTGACATGACATTACAGGTACTTACTGTGTTCATCGAGTGAAGTAATAGTATTACTTTTGCTACTTCCAAAATGTATTACGACTGCTGTGTTTGTAAATCTTTGCGACAAGTCGCTATTTTGCATAATTTCCCGTGTAATGAGAAAAGACTCGCTAAGTGGTTAAAGTGTCTAAACCGTGATGATCTGAAATCATTATCACCAGAACAACTTCCGAAGATTTTTGTTTGTTAAAAACACTTTGAAAAGAATTTCAATACGTCTAAATTACGTCTCATTGGCAGTGCCTATCCTTCTCTGTTTGCTGAAGATGAGATTTTGATTGGAACAGCATTACGGCAGAATGACGGTAAATATTATGAAGATACATTAATTATTACCATTTCTTGCTTCGTTAGTAGTACCATGCTGATTTTCAAACTTACCTCACTATTCTCAGGTTTTAATTCAGTGACTGAGGTGCCTAAGTTCATCAGTAAAATATATTTATTGTGAACAAACTCCAGGATATTGTTACTTTTTAATGTACTTTTGTTAGCAATATCTATAAGTCATTAAGTGTAGTTATGAACCAATATAACCATTATCATGTGATCTTCAATCTGGTGTCTTCCTTAAAAGAATATTAACGACCACTCCGGTCCAACTTTAATTAAGAAACCTGTCACTGTAATTCAAGATTCAGACCTAATAAAAGAAAGTATTGCAATGACAAGATCAAACTATAAAGTACGGATATATATGTAATATAGTATTAAAACGTGCGAGCACGAGCAGTGGTGGCCCAGTGGTATCGGCCACGACTTACAAGTTGTAGGTTGTGGGTATGAACCCAGGTAGGCACTTTACTTTGTGTAAATTAATTCATCACCACTGCTCTCAAAACGGTAAAGGAAAACATTGTGAGGAAACCGGTATGTCCTAGAACCAAAACTTCGAAGACATGTGACATCCACCAACCCGCACTGGGCCCGCGTGGTGGATTATGGCCCATCCCCTCTCACAGAGAGGAGGCCTGTGTCCCAGCAGTGGGAACATTAAAAGGCTGATGATGTGATGATGATGGTATTAAAATGCAAATGTGACCTAAAGTATATTGCTTTAACAAAATATATTTTCAGTCTTCAAAACAGTTTCATGGATACTGAAATTGTTGTTGTTTGTCTGATTTCAGAAAATGTATTACCTCAGGTGGAGCTTTTATACTCCCGTAAAAGACACTTTGACCGCACATACTCCTTGGAACCACTGAAAGGTTTGTTATTGGTATAATTTTGTCTTGCTACTATAATTAAATTATTTTTCTCAAACATGCTTGGTAATTTGAGCATTATTTTGACTACCTTCTTCGAGATAAATTGAAATTGTTTTACTGGCCAAATACATGCGAGAAGCGGCCAGCAAAAGTTGTATGAAAATCCATATCTGTTGTGTTTAGCGGCCAAATAAATTACATAGTAAACTATCTAACATGTAATTTTAAAATGGAACAATCTTACTCCGAAAAATGGCAACCAAGGTGGTAACTTATCAAAGGTTTTATTTACATTTCGAACTAGCTTGCAAATAGAAAGCTGTTTAATGAAAAAAAAAAAACAAATGTGGGCTAAATTGTTGTTGTTCTTGTTCGTCATTGATTTTGAAAAGTAATGTAATAATGCATGCAATGCAGTAATGTATTTGGCAAAATGAGGTCTAGGTACTAGGTTTTAATTACCGCGCATTATTTGAGTGATTATATTGATAAAAGTACTAAACAAGCCTTGGCCACAACTAGGCATTGATGGACTTAGGTATGTGTGCCTTAGCCCACATTTACATGTTCGTTCTTGTTTACTAATAATTTATTAGACAAGTGCCATAATTTTCTCTTTTGTTTTTTCAGAAATTCAGGCGGCTGCTTCTAACTCAAATGAATTTCCTCTGCAGTGCTTACCACAGTATCCACAATCTAGTCAAGATTCAGGTATCTCAAATTTCTTAGTATATGTATATTAAATGCCTTGATCAAATGTAAACTCATTAGTAATTTTTTCTTTGATTTCAGAAGTCTTAGCTCCTGTGGCCTCCAAACTTTACTACAAGTTCCACAAAATCTACCAACTATTCAGGAGTCAGGTAATTCAGAGTTCCAATCAATCAGAAGATTTTTTTTAAATTATAATAACCTTCTGGTATGAATCAAAATAATCAGAAAATGTAACCCATAGGCTTATATCATCATACAGAGTATATTGCAATGTTTCAGATTCGTGTCAAGTCCGGAATGTAAAAACGCTGAACATTTCCAGAAAACTATTAATAACAAATATAAAAAGAAAATTCGCCGACATGCCAAATGTACAAAGAGTACAAAAAGGCAGAACAACAAACGGACTTTTACAAAAGAGCTAAGAAAGTTCTGAAGTTTAATAAGGAAACTTCCTTCGAAAAGTTGACAGCACACATGAACCCTTATGCGAAAATAATTATGAAAACGCAGATTAATCTTTGCACTAAAAATAAGAAAGGGCGTCGATTTAACATAGAAGAAAAACTGATTGCATTATCGATAATGAAGCAAAGTCCTAAATGATACAGATTTTTACCCTAAATATTTATATTACCATCGAGGTCAACATTGAATTAGATGGTGAAAATTAAATATTGAAACAGAAATCTGATCCTCAAGTTTTCAAATTAATAAAAAAACAGGTTTGTACCTTTTACTATGCAATATGAAAATCCTTGGTTAAATCTTATAATAATTATTTGTTAGTGGAACCCTAACCTAATACAAACATGATGCTTGTATGGCTGGCCATGCATAACGCACATAATATAACCTGTTTTTAATAAATTATTTATATTATTTAGTTGCACTTTAAAAAAAAAATTGTTAAGATTTTGAAGAATCTTCATTTATTTTTTCTTTTCAAGCCACTCTACCGTAAAAAGTTACAGTTTTTAAATTGTTGGTTTCCAGGTTGCAACATGGGAGGACAGCAAGAAAATGTGTTCTCTGTTATTTGATGAACTGTCACTAGAAACTGCCTTATGTTACAATAAAAATAAGGACACAATTGCATTATTTGGCAACGACACTACCAGCCGCACTACCAGTAGTGTCGTTGCCAATTAACGACACTACCAAGCCTTTTTTGGATTAAATTGTACAGTGAACACAAAAGTTTTGGATTCCTATTCCACTAACATCAACTCAAAATTCTACAAGTTGAACTAATTCATGATCAATCTCTTTTGCGGAAATTCTTTTTTACTTATGCATTTTAAAAATATGACAAACATTAAATGACACTGGCGATAATTTGTTCTGACCTTAGACTGATATTTGATGAAAGCGTTAGGCGGAACGCGTGAGGGAGACGCAAATGAGACGCCTCTAGGCAACGCAGGCGATGCCCCGATCGTCGGGAGTCGCAGGCCGATTCCCGGCCACCATAGGCGCCTTTAGGCCGAATTTCTTCCTGTATCGTGGGTGCGTTTATAAACATATAAACTCACATACACAACACCCAGAGCCGGAACAATTATTTGTAGGTCATACAAATATTTGTTCTGTGCGGGAATCGAACCCGCGACACGCAGCGCAGCAGTCAATCGCTCAACCACTGCGCCAACCGTGCGCCGTGTGTCTGGGTCGCGGATAATTTTGTAAGAGAGTTACCGCGGTCCCGGCACAAGCAACTGAAGGAACACGGGTGGGTTTAGTCAGTAAAAGTATGACACGCCCTCCCGATTCACCCAGAGCGGGAGAAGTCATTGGATGATTTCAAACCCAAAAACAAAAATGCTGATATTTGATGGATAAATTATTATTGTGAAACTATTTCTGACATTACGTTGGTTCGTGACACCAGTTCATAGGTCTAGCTTTGAACAAAATTTAACAAATCTTATAAGATGTTGGAAGCTGATAATAACGAATCAGTTTTACATTTTTTGCCGAGGAATGAGGGAACTGCGTTGCCTTTGGCCAAACACAAATATCATATAGGTACTGAAGAAATATAAAAATGGTACATCTATTTGGAGGCGTTCGAATTATTAAATTACAAAATCTTTAGGAACAGTAACAGTTAAGATATGTACAGCAATGTTTTCTTATCAGGGTTGAAGCTACAATGCAAGCCAACCTTCGTACTCAAAATATTACATTCTCAAAATATTACGGTAACATTTTATAGAAGTTGACAACGATATTGGCAGCTCTATCAATTCAAACAATGGGAGACCTTAATTTTTACCTTGATGATGGATAAGAAGACCTCTAGTTATTTTAAGCTACCGGACTTCACGGCCACAAAAGTTCATTTCGATTATGAAATAGCACCAATAAACGCTTTGACGAAAGTTTACCCAGACATTCTAGTTTAATGCTGTTTTTATCACTGGTCAAAAAGTGTCAAAACTCTTGGGTCACACAAAATGTAAGGCCGAATAAAGATTTGCGTTAATTTTTGTATTTCCACATGATTGAGTATTTTTTTCAAATAAGTTTGCTTTTATTTGTTAATAAATAAAGAGTTACATTTCTGAAGTTTGCTTTTACTGATATCTCACGATTTACTTATTAAATAGAGAATTATATTTCTGAACTTTGCTGTGTTGACTGTACAATTTAATCCAAAAAAGGTTTGGTAGTGTCGTTAATTGGCAACGACACTACTGGTAGTGCGGCTGGTAGTGTCGTTGCCAAAAAATGCACAATTGATAGCTTTATAGAGCTAAACATGAAAAATACCCAGTTTGCTGATCATGCATTTGTATTTATGCTGAGAGGAGCAGTTTTTAAATGGCAGCAACCAGTGGCCTATTATTTTTGCTGGAGAGCTACCGCAGGGCTTGAATTAAGAAATATTTTGAAAGATGTGATTTGTGCCATAGTAGGATGTGGGCTGAAGCCAATTGCATTGATTTGTGACCAAGGATATGCTTTTCAATCTGCTTTAAGAAGTCTGAAAGCAGACACAACACGTGATCAATTACTTGCAAATCAAGAACCAGGTCAGTTTTATTCAGTTAACTTTTCCATCCTAGCGGTCCATACATTTAGAAATATTTGTGAATGGTCATCACTAGAGTTAAAATTGCTGGCATTAATCAACTGGCTCAGCAGTGGGCATGTCGTTTAAGGAACTTGCATCGCAAAGATGTACAACAACCAATGTTTTTAACCATATTTACATGAATACTGTTTAACTTGATGGCACTTCGGAATTATTATTTGATTCAAAATGTTTAAACATTTCAGATGGCACAGTCACAATAAGCGGAGTCAATCTGAGTATTGTTTAAGACCCGTCACATCTTATAAAAGGACTGCGAAACAACTTTTTGTACAAAGATGTAAAAATGAATGGGAAAAAAATATCGAAATGGCAAGATATAGTAGATGTGAATGAAACATATTGCCATCACACAGAAGCCAGACTTCAGTATAAATTGAATGACCAGCATGCCATTCCTGAAAAGAAAAAAAAATGAAGGTAGTTTAAAATTTATTTTATTTAGCTAGCTATTATATAATTAACCGGCGATTATAGCCGGTTAATTCTACTTTCAGTTTCTCAACTGCAAGTGTGACAAGCGGTTGACAATTTGTCACTTTTGAGAAAAATCTCGAATTAACCACATGTTATAGCAGTTTTGGGTTTCTGAGAACCTTTTTCAATGTTAATCTCTTGTCAACGAGCCTAATTTATAATTGTTGGAAATTGGTTGATTATTCGCAGATTAAAATTAATGTTAAAGATTTTAAAGGCTTATATTACGATAAAAAGATAATAGGGGTCGACGAAATCTATGGTATGGGTTGAGTTATAAAAAATATGCAATTTAGATCAATTATTTAATTAATAAGATTTAATAAAAAATAGGATATTACAAATTTTTAAATTAATTACAGTATAAAAACTTGACACAATTATCAAAAATAGTTTTTTTTGTATTTATGAAAATAAAAATAAAAAAAATCAAACTGTTACTGACCTGGGAATCGAACCTACCTCACGCTAATGCGCGTGAGGAAGGTTCGATCTGTGACTGTTCCCTGTACTTAGTACTTACCAATATCAGTTTCTGGATAGGTTTGTTTGTTTAACTTGAAGCGGCTGGGGTGGTGACCGCGCTAGAGTAAGCAACCCTTACCAAGGTCAGTCTTGGGATGGGTGGCCCTTAGGGCCGCTTTCTGTAGTCGACTTGGCATCTCAAATTCGCTGACAATTTGTCACAAATTAACCAGCCCTCAGTTCTTAGTGAGTTTCTCAACACTTGATCATCGAGAAATTACTTAATCGCTTGTTAAATTAAATAATCGGCATTAATTGATTTCGGTTGGCTACCCTAGCTGGTTTTCATTCGATACTATAACGTAATCAGTAACTTTAAATAGTATTTCATCTTGAGCGGCTGAGTTGGTTTAGCCGCCAAGTTAAGCAAATCTTACCAAGGACGATTTTTGGATGGGTAACCAATTTTTTTTTGGTTTGCTTGTTTTTGGATGGCTGACCCTGCCAGGGTAAGCAACACTTACCAAGGTCAGTGTTTGGATGAGTGACCACATTTTTTGGTTCGCTTGGTTTTGGATGGGTGACCTTGGTAGATGTTGTTTTGGGTGACTTTAGGATGGGTGATCAAATTTTTGTGGTGATGGTCACCCATCCAAAGACTGACCTTGGTAAGTGTTGCTTACCCTGGCACAGTCACCACCCCAGCCGCTTCTAGTTAAACACAAACCTATCCAGAGACTGAACTTGGTAAGTACTAAGTTCAAGGTACAGTCACTGATCGAACCTTACCTCACGCGCATTGGCGTGAGGTAGGTTCGATTCCCAGGTTTGATTTCTTTATTTTTATTTACATAAATACAAAATAACTATTTTTGATAATTGTGTCAAGTTTTTATACTGTAATTAATTTAAACAGTTTGTAATATCCTATTTTTTTTTTAATCTTGCTAATTATATAATTGATCTAAATTGCATATTTTTTATAACTCAACCCATACCATAGATTTCGCCGACCCCTATTAATTTTTTATCGTAATATAAGGCTTTAAAATCATAATATTAATTTGAATCTGCGAATAATCGACCAATTTCCAACAATTATAAATTAGGCTCGTTGACAAGAGATTAACATTGAAAAAGGTTCTCATAAACCCAAAACTGCTGTAACATGTGGTTAATTAGTGATTTTTCTCAAATGTGACAAATTGTCAACTTGTGTTGTCACTTGTCACTCTTGTTGAGAAACTGAAAGTAGAATTAACCATCGATTATTCGTCGATTACGTTAACAGCCCGATAATTGAGAGCTGGGAAACCGGCGGTTAATCTGGGGGCAGGGTTTGGTTTATAATATTAAACATAACATCTTTTTTTTCAGCTCATTATGCAGATGGATGACCTGTCAGTAGCACATTACAAAATACAGCAGAGACAGTTATATTTATTGACCAACTATTTGAAAGTGTCAATGTAGCTGCAACCTTTTCAAAAAGAAGGAAGGGAAAATCCTGGGAACAGCAGTGATAGAAAAATCACCTCACCACCAGTTTTGGAAAGAGGCAGTTAGTGAATTGAACAAAATATGTTATGTTGATTCCAATGGAAAAATCTGTGCCCTCTTTAGTGAATTTTGTTATAACACTAAAAAGTTACATGAGGCTGTGGCAGATATTTAAAAACAATAATATTAAAATAATCAGACCCAGATATTTTAATTTTGATCCTATATAAAACTTTTTTGGTCAACTATGAGCGTATAATTACCGTAATAATGACCCAAGCTGCCACAGCTTCAATTGCACCTTCAAGTCATTATTGATAACCAGAATCATAAAGTTCTACAAACAATCGTTTAATTGTGAGGATGACCCGGCAGACCAAGTAATAAATTTGCAGTCATTGTTTACTGAAGAATTCAAAGAAAATGTCGAGCCGGGTCATTCATGTCAAAATATTGAAATGATTGTGGAGCAGGCTCGCCGAGAACGATTGAATGTCCACTCGCGAGCCTACTCTGCTGGATGGGTAGTACGCAAATCTATTGATCAATTAAAATTAAAATGTAATTCTTGCATAAATAGCCTAACGAGTAATGAAAGTAGTATCCACGACTGGATAAACTACTGGGAATATACGGCAGCAAATAAAGCCTAAAGTACCCATCTGAAGGTGCAGTGAGGTGTATTGGTACAGTAATATCTGAAACAAATGCATACTTAGAACACAATGCCCATAAAAACAATGTAGCACCAAATGTAAATGATGTTGTTGTTTCCAAGTATTCATTTCATTTTATTGACTGGACCGAACACGACAATTTTCCTAAATCATTTCATGTCCTTAGTTGTGAGGTTTACATTAACGAATTGGTGCAATATGATTTATAGAATTTTAAAGGGCACGGTTATTCGAAGGTTTATAGGAATTGCTAAATTTTGATTAAATTTAAAGTCATAATGACTTTAAATTTAATCAATTGACAATTTGTTTTTATTCAATTTCTCGTCCAATTTCGAAAAAAAATGTAAAGGTTTGATTTGGAATGTACCTTTACTAACACTAGTTTCATAAGGATTTGTTACTAACAAGATATGGATTGTAAATTGTCTGAACTTTCAAATAAATAATAAATAATTCTTTGTTTTAATTACTTATCCGCAAAATTGATTTCGGAATAGCAATTATAAAAATAAGTTGAGAACCTCCTTTTTTGAAGTCGGTTAAAAAGCACGGCGTCTCAGGCTGTATCCGTTGTATTCCTTTGCCATTGTCTATGTAACATTTAAAAAAAAAAGAAACGTCATATGACATTAAAACACAATGATGAGAATTTTTGTTCTACAGTTGGCCGTCTGATACGTAGGTAGTATCTCTAAGTAGTCTGTGTTCATACATAGCGTTTGTAAATTTTTGCCGGTAAAGACGGAAAATTTTCAAAGTTAAAAAAAAATGTGTGGAAATACGATAAATGATTGTATTACAACATACGGTGTCTTTTTAGAATACGTGTCAGTGGTTTTCAGTTGTGTTTTAGCATTATTTGATGATTACGGAAAAGAAAAGTCCCGGTAAGTGTTGGAGGTGACCAAATTTCGAATAGATATTATTATTATTCGAATAGGCGATCTGACTCTGGACTGAAGAGTCCAGACGATATCTTCAACCCCAGAGGATGAGGGCATTGTATCACCTCCGCCCGAAAAGGAAGAAAATGCTTAACGTAAGTACAAGTCTGTACAAGTATGAAAGCTGACACTTTGTTCGGAACTGTGTGCGTAAAAACTAGAGATATTATATTATCTCTATTTGATTGACTATTAATAAGATAAGTGATTCGACTTCATACTTGTCACATATATTTTTTTAAATACCTATGACACGTTTAGTGAACTTTCTTTGAGTACCGACCTATTTAGGTACTTACAAGGTTAATAATAACCATTTAAATATTTCATTACTCATATGGGAAATAACAATTATAAGAAAGAAATTTGGTTTTCCAATTTAAGGAAGGACAGTCTTTACAAGAAGACTGTATAATCTTGTATTTGCATAAACTTTTAGAAGGAGTTGTGATATTTTGGCAAAAACAAAGATTATTTTGGCTGCCGCTGACTAACTGAGCATTTATTAGTAGGGTTGTCAAACTATATTGGAACAATAGTAACAATCCAGGTCAGGTATACAGGACAACTGGGCTACTACTGATGAGTCGTTTTTAACAACTCAAATGATTTTAATGCTCGCATACATAGTTACTTCAAGGTTAAAAACCTCAAAGACTACAATGCTAAATAAATTGTGAGCAATAAATAGGCCTCTTGAGCCACATTATATTTGAAGATATTGGAAATCAAAGACAATGAATAAGAAAATCTTCTCAACCAAAAGACTTTGCAACCTGCAAGCTTCTACAGCTTCTTTAGGTTCAACAGACCTTGAACATATTTATTTTTGGTTTTAAAACAATACATCAATAAACACTTATGATTCAAGAAATTTAGAGAATGTTGTCCTATTATGGCAACAACAGGAGGAAAATAATGTTACTAAATTAAAATATTGAATAATTTATTGTTAAAATTGTCTGCTTTCCATTCATAAAGATACCTGCTTTTTAATATTTACACAACTATTTGTATAAAATATCAGGTACTTAAGATAATAAAGAACAACCTGCCATGTTATTCACATTATCTTTCACCTACAACAAAAGAGAAATATAAGAGACCACTTGAATCATCAATGCAGACATTCTATAATGAATGAACTAAATAAAATATAACTTGGAGGTTGTACTATACCCCTTCTTTGACCTCGGAGGTCTCAGGTTGTTTTTGTTAGTGGAACATGTTCATTAATTTCACAAGCAGGTATGGTCAATTTTTCTCTTGTAGGTAACTTTATGATGATTGGAAATTAAAATGTAAGTGAAAATAAATCATAAGGCCTATTTGCATTTACTGATGGCAGGAGCGTACTGGAGATGCCTCCAGATTTCAAATGCACAACTATAATTGACAGTTTTTCTTAGGAGAAGCTTAATGTTTGAACACCATCAAATATAAAGAGGTGAGCATAAAAAAAAATTGGATTGCGGAAATCCTATGAGGCCTATTTCTCTGGGTACGGAGACACTGAGAATATTGTTAACTTTGAATCAATTCTTTATTGTACACCAAAAACAATATTCAATACAATGTGATAATAAAGTACATGTACAAATCAACATAACATTATCTATCATCACCCTTTTTTCCTCGGAGAAAATAAGCAAGGATGTACTTTTAGTTGTGATTATGCAAGTTACGTTTTAACTTGATTACCATGTGAGGGCACACCTTCGGTATCGCACATACATTATTACAAGTTTGTTCGGCAGGTAACATCCTGAAAGAGCTTTGTCTGGATTTTAGACACATGAAATTATATCTGTTTCCAATATATAGAGCAATGAAAACAGTGTCACCGTATTAAGCTCAGAGCTTTTTAATAGAGTTACATGTTAACTACTGTCACAGAAAACTGAATTTTTAAAATTGTTCTATCAGAACAAAGAAAGAGAAAGAAATACTCCCCGTCTCCCTATTCAACCAGACCTCAGACCGCGATATAAAGTTATAGAGTCTGGCAAACGAAAGTAGAGACTGAAAACGTGCGGCAAATTTAAAAAATCTCGGCATAGCAACCCCAAAACTAGTATGAAATACTTGGAATAACATAATTTGATACTTTAGAATTATTTATTATTAATTTCTAATTCTAAATTAGGTTATTCGTGAGCGTCAAGATGGCGGGACCAAGTCCCCAATTTAAAATTTATCACATTAAAGTGTTTGTACTACATATGTACTATTTGTACCCTAAATAAGACATTTGTACTTCTAAAGGTAAAGGAAGTATCTCAAGACAACTTTGGTCCCGCCACTTTGACGTCAAAGTGGCGGGACCATCTCGCAGCACTACTCAGAGGCAGGAATTCACCCCCTAAGACTTAGTACTACATATGTACAGATATATACTCAATTTTCAATAAAATTGTAAGTGTCAAATTCAAGTTATGTGATAAAAACATTGGTCCCGCCAATTTGATTATTCATGTTATCGCTGAATTCATATGAAAATCGTTACCAATCATGGAAAATCAGATGTAGAAACTTAGTACGTCCTAAGTACATGAACGTGTGTAATTTTCATATTCATAACTTAAGTACATCAAAAGTTATCTATCAATCATTATTGTTATCTTTGAAATGGACACATTTATGCAGTAATGAAACAACCCAAAATTGTTTTGAGAATTATATATATATTTACTTTTTTCATGCTTAAGTATGTGAAGTGTGTAATTTAAGTATCATATTTTATTATAAAAGATCGATAATTTATTTTTATAGAATTGGACAGATGTATGTGGAAATGAAACAAACTATCATAATTCTGATATATATTTTGATCAGTGGAAACCCTTATTAGTTTACGTAGTTTGTATTTGACGAGGTAATTAACTCCTAACTGTGTTTTATAAGTTGTGAGAAAATATTATTGAACTTGAGGGTAGGTAGTCGATTGCGTTTCAACCATACTGCTTTTTGCGGAACCGTGTTGTCTTTCTGTATGTGAATGTGCTTGATAACAACAGTTAATTTTAGTAATATTGCGTATTTGAATAGCCGTATTTCCGTGAGCGACATAATGAATTATTTTATATACTGTTCTACGTTAAGGATTAACAATGAAGAAGAAAATACAAACAGGAAGGAAAAGTATAGTGCTGTTGGAAGACCAAAAACAGGTATTTGAAAATTATAAAGCAACTTTTATTCACGGCATACCATCATCGAATGATCTATTGTTTACTGATATAAGTAGACAACTCAATTTTAAAATGACCCCGAAAAGTTTATACCTGTCGGTTAAACGCAATTTCAATTATTTTTTTGATGAATCTGAAACTGTAACGGATAGCGATTATAGCGTTAAGGAAATAGAACATGATGAAAGCAGTGACTACGATGGTGATAAATTCCCTGTAGAAAATGAACAATTTCTTTTTCATTTAGATACTTACGCTTGGAGTAGTAAAATTCAGCCAATTGTTAAATATGTCAGGAGAAATTGTCCTAACTTAACAACATCAACGTATCGTAAGAAAATGTGTTTACCTAGTCAAGAATGGGCAGGCCTATTGAGAGAGGAGTTAAGAAAGGTTAGCAAAATACCATGCACTTGGCATTTCAAAACATATTCAATCAAACAAGATGAATTTGTCCGCTGTTTCGGAAAATGTAAAGAATGTAAAGCGGATGTTAACATTCTTATAAATTGGCCCACCGATAAAATAGCTAACTGTGAAGTTTCAATAAAAAATCACAAACCAGACTTTAAACATAAAATTCAAAGAACGCAAACGCAATTCGTTAGCAGCTCTGAGCTAACGAATTGCGTACAGATATAGCTGATGTCATTTTTAGGTCATCACTTAATTCCTTTCTTTTCATAGATGACAATTTAATCTTTCTTTGAATTTTATGTTTAAAGTCTGGTTTGTGATTTTTATTGAAACTTCACAGTTAGCTATTTTATCGGTGGGCCAATTTATAAGAATGTTAACATCCGCTTTACATTTTTAACATTTTCCGAAACAGCGGACAAATTCATCTTGTTTGATTGAATATGTTTTGTAATGCCAAGTGCATGGTATTTTGCTAACTTTCCATAACTCCTCTCTCAATAGGCCTGCCCATTCTTGATTAGGTAAACACATTTTCTTACGATACGTTGATGTTGTTAAGTTAGGACAATTTCTCCTGACATATTTAACAATTGGCTGAATTTTACTACTCCAAGCGTAAGTATCTAAATGAAAAAGAAATTGTTCATTTTCTACAGGGAATTTATCACCATCGTAGTCACTGCTTTCATCATGTTCTATTTCCTTAACGCTATAATCGCTATCCGTTACAGTTTCAGATTCATCAAAAAAATAATTGAAATTGCGTTTAACCGACAGGTATAAACTTTTCGGGGTCATTTTAAAATTGAGTTGTCTACTTATATCAGTAAACAATAGATCATTCGATGATGGTATGCCGTGAATAAAAGTTGCTTTATAATTTTCAAATACCTGTTTTTGGTCTTCCAACAGCACTATACTTTTCCTTCCTGTTTGTATTTTCTTCTTCATTGTTAATCCTTAACGTAGAACAGTATATAAAATAATTCATTATGTCGCTCACGGAAATACGGCTATTCAAATACGCAATATTACTAAAATTAACTGTTGTTATCAAGCACATTCACATACAGAAAGACAACACGGTTCCGCAAAAAGCAGTATGGTTGAAACGCAATCGACTACCTACCCTCAAGTTCAATAATATTTTCTCACAACTTATAAAACACAGTTAGGAGTTAATTACCTCGTCAAATACAAACTACGTAAACTAATAAGGGTTTCCACTGATCAAAATATATATCAGAATTATGATAGTTTGTTTCATTTCCACATACATCTGTCCAATTCTATAAAAATAAATTATCGATCTTTTATAATAAAATATGATACTTAAATTACACACTTCACATACTTAAGCATGAAAAAAGTAAATATATATATAATTCTCAAAACAATTTTGGGTTGTTTCATTACTGCATAAATGTGTCCATTTCAAAGATAACAATGATTGATAGATAACTTTTGATGTACTTAAGTTATGAATATGAAAATTACACACGTTCATGTACTTAGGACTTACTAAGTTTCTACATCTGATTTTCCATGATTGGTAACGATTTTCATATGAATTCAGCGATAACATGAATAATCAAATTGGCGGGACCAATGTTTTTATCACATAACTTGAATTTGACACTTACAATTTTATTGAAAATTGAGTATATATCTGTACATATGTAGTACTAAGTCTTAGGGGGTGAATTCCTGCCTCTGAGTAGTGCTGCGAGATGGTCCCGCCACTTTGACGTCAAAGTGGCGGGACCAAAGTTGTCTTGAGATACTTCCTTTACCTTTAGAAGTACAAATGTCTTATTTAGGGTACAAATAGTACATATGTAGTACAAACACTTTAATGTAATAAATTTTAAATTGGGGACTTGGTCCCGCCATCTTGACGCTCACGGTTATTCCAAGTATTTCATACTAGTTTTGGGGTTGCTATGCCGAGATTTTTTTAAATTTGCCGCGCTTTTTCAGTCTCTACTTTCGTTTGCCAGACTCTAGATTACATTCAACACTGGCCATGCCTGTACCAGACTCAGAGTAATCCACCCTTGCTCAATAAATAGTCCGTAACTATCTGAGAAATTAGCGCCATTTAAATAAATTCTAACATTGAGAATTAAAGGGAATGCAGTCATGTTGTATCTGTAGTCATAAATAGTCAGCGGATGACTTTACTTCCACACTAATTTGTCAGGAAGGATATTGAAGAAAAGGGAGTTACTTATAGATTCGGAATCTTAATAATGATTTTACTCTAGAAGCTATTTACTGAACTTCTTATTAGCGAGGCATTTCAAAGCGCACAGATATTTCACCCCATAAAGGACTATGAGGGTGCACACCTTTTACTTACAGTCCAACAGCGGGACTCTTGTTACATACCTCAGAGACTGGACGGGAGTGGGGGGGGGGGGTGACCCTACACTAATAGGGCCTACAAATGGGCTCCTAAGATTTGTAGAGCAGTTTTACGTAAGTTAGTAGTCCTCCTTCCTAGTAGTTAAATCGAAATTGCAGATTGCCTGTCAAGGAATTGCAAAGTATCTAGTAAGTACATACTAGAGTGTGGCAACTTTTGTCCCAGGCCGCGGAGGCTGTATTTCAATTCAAAATATGGGCCTTCTGCCCCAGGCCGCGGAGGCTATGTTCAAAATGTCGGGCGTCCCAGACGTAGATTGTTTCACGTCAAGAAAGATGGCTGTCGTACCAAAGGATTCCAGTGATGGTTCTTCGACATTTTCAGCCTAGATTGGGACTATTAGCCGGGCTGGGCATTCTACCCACTCAGCTTAATACTAGCTCACTGGAACAGTAGCAAAAAGGAATATAGGTCCTAATTACAAGGGTCATAGCAGAGCCAACACTAGACCATTAGCTGGGCTGGGCATTCCACCCACTCAGCTTATTACTAACTCACTGAAACAGTGACAAAGAGGAATGTATATCCTAAAAACACCAATGTGGACCAGGTTTCTGGTTTCCCAATCTGCAAGCGAGGGTCATAGCAGAGCTAACTCCGATAAAGAACATGCGGAAGGTTTTTAGTAGCTCGGGCTCCATGCGATTTCACCCTAGTCCACCAGTTGGTCTTAAAAAAACGGAGGAGGGCTAACCAAATAGCTCACTGGACCAGACAGAAGTTGTTAAGAAGTAACTGGCGGACAGCTACTTTAACGACATATTATGTCTTAGGTTCCAATAAAAGATGTTTTTTCTGGTGTGATTCCATTAAATATCCAAAAGCATCTTAAGGCCAAGCAAGCTGCTAGATTATTTGGTACTTTTAGAACTATTTTCTTGCATAAATTGCCTGTTTAAACTGCATCAGCAGTTTTAATTTAAAAACATTTTTTCTTTTCACTACCCAGTTTTTTCTTTTATTTATTTTTTTAGCAGGTCAGTCTAAAGCTGAACATTTATTGATTTATTTGGCTTACCAACTTAACAAAGAATTGAATAAATTCAAGTTCATTTCTTGAAATCACTAGCTGAACAAGTATATAAATATTGTTGGCCTCAAGTTGTAAGATTTATATATAATCTTACTATTCTAGAAAAGAGCAATGGAAATCTAATGTCTGCGGAAGAAACGATGACTCTGTGGCCAAATATTTTATCAAAAGTAAGATATAAATATACTGTCAAGTAGGTTGTTGCGGAAACACCTAGACAATTGTGTATTTATGGTCAAACACATGTACTGTCACAAGTTTATTTATTTGTCTGTCAGGGAATATTAAACCTGCTTTTAGTACTTCTAGTATATTGCAATTTGTGTGAGAATAGATTTTTTAAAGATACTAACATTAGTAACCCACCGGGCAGTACCTATTAGGTCAACTGTGGCCTCTAGAGTAGCCTAGAAATATGTTTAGAAAGTAGATCTGAACAAGAAATTAACTGGCAAAGTACCAAATAAAACTTAAATTTAAGTATTGTTTGCCAGTAAATAACTCAATATATATTATCAGCATTCAATGTTGGCTGAATTTGTAATAAAAAGCTTTTTTATATTTTTGTGGAGACTATAAGAATTAATTCTTTGACGAATTATTTAGAATTAATTTTCTGTTGATTTTGCAGAAATTTATTTTTATTTTTTATTTAACTTGAATGGTACAAGAGTATAAGAAAACTGATTTTATTTCAGAACAGTTTTGTAAGTTCATCATAGCGTTTGTGTTTATCACCAGCAGATACCAAACAGGTCTTCTAACTCAACACCATATGTTTTAGCATAGCACATAATATGACTGTTTTGCATTACAACAAAACAGGTATTATGTGTGGATAAAACATATGGTGTTGCAGCAATTCTCTTGCTGGTGAGTTGAAGACCCTATGAAGTTGACAGCTAAAGCTACCTGTCATCGTCACTCTCAACGTCACGCTCTGGCTGGAGAGAAAGAGACAGGTATAAAACCATGGACAATTTGGTAAGTTTTTACCCATAGATAACCATGTAAAGGCAAAATTACAGATAGCTTTCTTCTAACTCAACACCATATGTTTTATCCACACATAATACCTGTTTTGTTGTAATGCAAAACAGTCATATTATTTGGAATGGATCTTCAGGTATTTTGTGACTTTGCATGGTAAATTTTTGTTGACTTTGTTGATATTTAACACAAGTAGTGCAAGTTTTAATAATTTCTCTTATGTCGTTAGACATTGATGGCCAAAATATAGCATCTCTAGCTAATTTTAATGTATTTTCAATTCCTGAATGTGCTTTATGTAATTTACTCAACATTTTTTCTCTTAAATTTTCCGGTATTAGTATAGCTTGGTTTTTAAGTATAAGACCATTATAAGTTGTTAACTCACTTTTATAATTATAGTACTTTTTAAGGGCATCTGGCACATCTCTTAAATATTTTGGCCATCCATGTAGAATAAAGTTTTTTAAAGCCTGAAAATTGTTATCTTTTGATGTTGTATTTTCTATTTCCTGTATAGAGTTGTCAGATATAGGTAAGTTTAACAAAGGATCAATTTTTTCTATAATTTTAAATATTTTCATGTCTTTTGATCTATCAATGTCTTTACACTCTAAATAAAATCGAGATAATGCATCTGCCATGACATTTTCTTTTCCAGATACAAATTGCAATTCAAGACTATATCTCTGTAACATCAGAAGCATTGATTGAAGCCTTTTTGGAGCTTGCAGAAGAGGTTTTTTAAATATATTCAATAATGGTTTGTGATCTGTTTTAATAATTGTTTTTGTGTTACCTATAATTAGCTGATCAAACCGTTTGCAGGCAAAAAGTACTGCCAGCAGTTCCTTTTCTATTTGGGCATACTTATTTTCAGTTGGAGTGAGGCATCGTGATGCATATGCTACTGGAAGGTTCTGTTGAAACAGCGCCACCCCCAGAGCCCCTTCACTGGAATCACATTCTACAATGAGTGGCTCATTTTTGTCATAATATTTCAATGTTTTGGTATCACAGATCATGGACTTTAGTGAATCAAACTCTTTTTGAGCTCTTTTATTCCACAACCATCCAGTTTTATCATGTGTAAGGTGTCTTAGGTATGTAGAAATTTAATGACAAAAGACAAAAGATATTTATTTCAACTGGGCCACCAAGCGGCACTTTTGAATGTCACAATTTAAATTTAAATGGAATACAAGTTGATTCTACCGTGCATTCGGAAAGTAGCTAGTTATGGAGAAGAATGCACAAGAAACTCCATACTTTTTAAATTTACATGGAATAAAAGTTGATTCTACCGTGCATTCGGAAAGTAGCTTGTTATGGAGAAGAATGCACAAGAAACTCCATACTTACTCTTTTAAAAAAAAATGATTCTACCGTGCATTCGGAAAGTAGCTTGTTATGGAGAAGAATGCACAAGAAACTCCATACTTACTCTTTAAAAAAAAAATGATTTTTACAATATTTAGGTACATGAGTACATACATTAATAAATTCACATATGTGAGGACAATGCACCCAGAATAGCACTACACACTATACTATGTAAAGGTATAAAGTATTAAAAGTACTCACACATGTACTGTGCAGTTATACAATAGGTACTAGAAAAACATCAACATCCGAAGCAGTTGAGTTATGACCAATCCCAACTGACGGCGCCCGTTCACGAACATGACGCATGAATCGGCACCACCCAGCTCAACTATCATGAAGGGAACCGAATGATCCAACACACGCGCCACCATCAGAGAGACATTTGAGAGAGCATGACACACTCAACTGCCAGGGCACACACAAGTCAACGAACGACACATAGGTATAGCAAATGGTAGATTTACAGTTGGGTACATAGTACCCACACACGTGCTGTGCAGCTATACAATACAAAAGAAATCGAGTCTATACAACACAAACATAAACATATAAATTTTTTTTGCGCCCTAGTGGTTGTGGAGCAGGACTTGGCTCAAGCCAAGCATTTTTATCAGTGATATAATCCCCCAACTTATAATATGCCTGCCTGCATAGTGTGCGTTTTATACAATTTTTAAATTTCGTCTCATTCAGTTCTAGAATATGGGGAGGTATTTTATTGTAACATTTCGTACAGTACCCCATGAAAAATGAGGCCACTTTTGCCAGTCTGAAACCTGGTTGAACTAATTGGTCCCTATTTCTAGTAATGTAATTATGTCTGTCTCCGTTTTTACTAAAAAGATGTAAATTCTTTCTCACGTACATGATGTTTTCATAAATATATTGACAAGGAACCGTCATGATGTTAATGTCCTTAAACAGTTCCCTTAGAGAATCACGGCGGCGAAGATTGTAAATCGCTCTGATGGCTCGTTTTTGCAGAATAAAAATAGACTCAATGTCTGCAGCCCTTCCCCATAGTAAGATACCGTAAGACATTATACTATGAAAGTAACTAAAATAGACTAGCCTAGCGGTATCCACATCAGTAAATTGACGAATCTTTCTGACAGCATAAGCTGCCGAACTCAGCCGCCCCGCAAGTGATACTAAATGAGGAGCCCATTGTAACCTTGAGTCTAGCGTGATCCCCAGGAAAACCGTTTTATCGACGAATTCGAGCTTCTCCTTGTTTAATATAATGTCACAATCAGTACTTTTGACATTTGGCAACGAAAATTTTACGCATTTGGTTTTTTTACCATTTAATACTAAATTATTGGCAGTAAACCAATCCTGAACCTGCCGTAGCGCGTTATTTACGTCGTCAACCTGACAAGTACGTCTATTTACTTTAAAAACTAAAGATGTGTCATCAGCAAATAACACCATATTTAGTTTGCCTTCGAATAAATGGGGTAAATCGTTTATGTATATTAAAAATAAGAAAGGACCTAAAATTGAGCCCTGGGGTACCCCCATTTTCACATTTAACCCCGACGAATTCACACCGTTTATTTGAACTAATTGTTGTCTATCACTCAAATAAGATTTAATCAAACTTAAATACGTATATTGAGTTAGCACTTAAGTTAGGAATAAACCTACTGAGATATGTAACTATACCCAGAAATCTCTGAACTTCTTTTTTATTTTTTGGAATTGGAATATTTGAAATGGACTCTATTTTGGATGGATCTGGTTGGAGACCTTTATTTGAAAACACATGTCCATATTATTTTACTGAAGTTTGTAAGAATTTTGTTTTAGTTCTATTTAACTTGCAATTATATTTTTGTAATCTGTTAAATAAATTTTGAAGATTTTTGTTATGATCTATAATGGCTTCTGTCATTGTATCCCCAACTCCATATACAAGCAGATCATCAACCAGTGCCTCAATACCATTTAAGCCCTGGATCATTTCACACATTTTTATCTGAAAATGATCTGGTGCTGAAGATATGCCAAAGGGAAGGACCTTCCATCGGTATTTACCAAATGGTGTCCAAAATGTTGTTAATTTACTGCTTTTTTGAGATAGTTTCAAATGCCAAAATCCTTTTTTGACATCAAATGTCGAGAATATTTTAGCTCTGCCTAGCTCTGGTAGGATTTCTTCAACTGTAGTATATTGATGATTAGGCCTTTTTATAGCTTTGTTTAAAGGAATTGGATCTAGGCATATTCTAAAGTTATCTTTCTTTTTTATAATAAGTGTAAGGTATTTCTTAGTTTATGATCACAATGTACAAGCTGGCAACACTGATGTGAAATTTATGTTGATTTGTCTTTGATTTGCAGAAAGGAATTAAACCGCCATTAAGTAATACGTGCGTTATTTTATTTAGAACTCCTAAATACATCACAGTGGCGACGAGTAAAGTACGAACCCATGTGTTTTACAGTGTGATAAACAGTTGGTGGATATAGATTAATATAGAACAATGTCGATCGGCAAGATCATACCCGCACGCTATTGGTAAAGACACAACGTTGTTATTTTGGCTCCTCAGATTTTAAATAAATAAAGTAGTAAAAAGTGGAAATCGTGTTAATAATATACTGTTTAATTAAAGCCAGTGAAGTGACCTATCGAACTGTGCAATTTTTGTGGTGATCCGCTTGGGTGGAGAAAAGATAAACTAATATTAAACTGTGGTGAAAAATCTTAAATTTGAAAAGTGTATTAACGAACTTTATCCCTGACCTACGACAACCCGCAGAGCGCTCGATACCTCCCGCGCAAACCACCGCTGTCCCCGTTGTCGCCTGCGCATAATTCAACGCCCAGCGCATAGCTATCACAAATTTCGACGTTACACGTAAAGCAACTTTAGCGGAGTGGTTTAAGTAGCTACACATCATCGCACGCCGTGACCACCGGATCGATCCCCACTAAATACAATAACTTTTTTAACTTGTTTATATTTGTCTAGTATTGATACCAGAGAGAACCCGCTAAAAATGAATCCCAGCGACAACAAATTCTCTCACTCTGATTCCGACTTAAGTAAGGCGCAGAAGGTGTCTGTACGCAGCAAGCGTAAACAACCGGAAAGTGAATTTACGCAGGCGCTTAATATATTATCACTAGAGTTTAAAAACACTCTGACAGAATGGCGCAAGGAGCTTGATGCACGAATCAGTACTATTGTACTGATTAACGTTATCAGAAATATCTGATAACGTTCTAAATATTAAAGGCGAGATTGCTGCTATTACCGTGGTGACATCGGAAATTAGAAACGAAATTTCGTCTATTCGCTCGGAGCAATCTCGGCTTACGAATCAACTAACGGAACTTGGTGGAAAATACGACTGCTTATCAAGTGATTTAGCTGCTGTACAGAGCCACGTTCAATTGTTGTCTGATGAACAGACTGATTTAAAAACGCGCATCGATAGGCAGAAAGATGACACAAAGAGCTTAATCAAGGTTCCTCATGCACAACAAAATAATAGCAAACCAAAGAACATTGTCGTGAAATTGGCCTCACGTATATTGCGTGACAATTTTCTCAGCGCCATTCGTTTATGTAAGGGCCTGACGTCCGACCAGCTGGGTATCTCAGGAACATCATTTCGCGTATACATGCATGAACATATTACGTTAAAGAGAAAACAAGTGTGGGTTAAGCATGGGACTATACTCGTCCGTGAAAAGGAACAATCGAAGTCTTTCGCCAAACGGTCACACGAAGAACTCAGTAAAATCAAACCAGGGGCTGCTGCCATTAGGGATAAATCTACCACTAAGAACGATTCTATCACTAGGGATGAATAAAGAACCCTATAATATAGTGTGTATTTACTTTTTAATTATATCCATAATGAATGCTGATAACCTAGAAATATCGTGTTTGCCTAATGTAAACTTTTTCATGAATGTTGTTTTGCGATGTGTTGTTCTCATGCTTTCCGTAACTTATATTTACTCTTTCAATATTATGCTATACGTGAATCTTCTACACTTGCTATTCTATGTAAAAGAGAGTCTTAACAATTTTACTTTATTTTTATTGCAAATTTTAATGATACCTGACTTCAGGTTGTACATCTTAATTTTTTTTAATTGTCACTATCTGCCAAGAGATGCTTATATACTCGCTCAGACTTATTTAATAATACTGTTTCGATTGTACACCTACGATTATGGCTGATAAATTAATGATATACTATCAAAATTGTAGGGGGCTTCGCACTAAACTGCATGTTCTATTTATGAATATTTTATCCAACTGCTACGATATCATAATACTTACGGAGACTTGGTTAACCCCAGAAATATTCGACTCTGAGTTTATTGATCAACGGTATTCCGTATATAGATGTGATCGGGATCGCAAGGCTACTCAAAAGAAGGATGGTGGCGGCACCCTTATAGCGATGCTGAAGGGGCTGGGATCTGTCACAATTGAGTCCACTATCATATTAAACCAATACATTGAGCATGTCATTCTGCGTATCCCGAGCGCAACGAGAGGTAAGTACGATATCATATGTTCAGCATACATACCACCAAAAACACCCGAAAGTGTTTATGTTGCATATTTATTTATTTATTATATGCTTTATTGTACACCATAAAATACATTAACAAAAAGAAACTTAAGTCTAATACATATACAATGGGCGGCCTTATCGCATGATGCGATCTCTTCCAGGCAACCTGGTATGGAGAGTAATTGCTTGGACATGAAATGGGGCGGTCATTGGTGTAACAATAACAGTGCTAAAATTATATACTACAATAGATACACAGATAAATACATAAGTTATACAATAGATACATAAATACATACATAGCCACTTAATATATAGGCAAATAAAAATAAATACAAAAAGTTACGACAATCTATTGATAATCACAGTATTTGTTTGAAATTGACAAGCTAAGAAGAAGACAACGACAGATAATGTTCCTTTACAAGTCTTTTGAATACAGGCAATGTTTGAGCACGTTTGATTGGATCTGGCAATGCATTCCATAGACGAGTAGCCTGTACCGTAAATGATTTATCCAAAAAAGTCGTGCAATGCATTGGCATTTGAAGTCGTAAGTTCTCTGATGACCTAAGAAATCTCGTGTGGGAATCGCGGAGAAACTGGAAACGATCCTTGAGGTAAAGAGGGGTGTAAGGAGTAAAGAGTACATTATATAAAAGAGAAAGAATATGAGCATTCCGGCGAAGGCGAATGGGCAACCACTTGAGCTTCACACGGAATTCGGAAACATGGTCATATTTGCGCAAACCAAATATGAACCTTATACAAACATTTTGAAGTCGCTCAAGCTTATCAAGTTGTTCTTGAGTAAGGTCAAGATAGCTGGCATCAGCATAATCAAGGATGGGTAGAAGAAGAGATTGTGCAAGCGCAATCCTGGTGGTAATCGGAAGAAAATTACGCAGTCTCCTCAAAGACGCAGCAGATGCAAATAGCTTGCGGCTAACCTCCTGTAGTTGGGCAGTCCAAGAGAAGTTCTCATCAATGAATATCCCCAAGTTTTTAACTTTCTCGCAGAACGGAATCAATGAGTTATCGAAAAAAACCTGGGGAAGAGTCGTCCAGTCGATTCTTGAAACCATCCTAGAACTGCCCACCACTATAACCTGCGTCTTTGTGGGGTTTACAATTAGTCCATACCTTTTGCTCCATTCGCATATGCGGCCCAGATCACCATTTATTGTAACGATAGCCTCAGACAGATGTCCGAGAGGAGCTCGCGCATAAATTTGTAGGTCGTCCGCATAAAGATGGTAGGAAGAAGTTAGTTCACTGGAGATTGAGTTTATAAAAACAGCGAAAAGTAAAGGGGATAAAACGCCACCCTGTGGTACCCCAGCAGAAGTACTACACCAGGAAGACAAAGTCTCTCCAATGCAGATACGTTGCCGGCGACCAAACAGGTAACTACGAAACCAGTCAATCACCGATGGAGATATATTAAGAGAGCGCAGAATGCCAAGCAAAACATCGAAATCGACAGTATTAAAGGCATTACTGAAATCTAACAATGCCAAGACCGTCAGATTACTGCTTTCCATGGCTGACCTTATATCATCCGTAATATTGAGAAGAGCTGTGGTGGTGCTATGACCAGGACGGAAGCCGGACTGGAAAGGATTGAGGAGATTATTTTTAGATAGGAAAGTGCTAATTTGGTCGTGGATTAATCGTTCCAGGACTTTGGACAGGAATGGCAGGACGGATATTGGACGGAACTCAGAAAAGGATGTGGGATTGGACTTGTCATATTTAGAGCTTTTGCAAGCGGTTGTTGACAGTGGAAGTGTTCAAAATTTCTATTTGTTTGGTGATTACAATCGCCCCGACATTGATTGGTTAGCTACTGGAGGTTCAGGTTCTACTATACCAGATTTAAATAGCAGCAACTCTCCAATTTCTAGTCACATAAGAATCTTCATGTCCATTTTTAATGCCTACCAGTATAATAATATAAAAAATTCGACCGGAAAGATTTTGGATTTGGTGATCAGTAATAATGAGTGTTCTGTTATAGCACCCACTGACACACTATTAAGCTCAGACCCTTATCACCCACCCTTATGTATATTGGCTTCTTTCAATTTGGGTAACCGAGCCATGACACGAAAATCTACACAGAGGTACAATTACTATAAGGCGAATTACGAAGAAATTAATGGTGATTTGGACAAAGTTAACTGGGGTGAATTATTTCAAGGGCAGTCTGCTGAAGATGCAGTAAATACATTTTATGAAGTTATTTTCAGAGTTATTAAAACTCATGTTCCCTTAACATTGGTCAAGTCTTCTAAGTACCCGGTTTGGTTTACACCATCATTGATACAAATATTTAAAAATAAAACTAAGGTGTGGTGTAAATGGAAGTCGTATCAAAATCTATCAGATTACGAACAATTTTCACTATATAGGTCGAGATTTCATGTTGTATCTAAAATTTGTTATAACCAATACATAAAGTCAGTTGAGGATAGCATAAAAATTAACACCAAATATTTCTGGAGTTTTATATCTAACCGTAAATCCGTAGCTTCCATTCCTTCAACTATGCATCATCAGGGACAGTCATCCAACAATCCAGACGGAATTTGTAATCTCTTTTTAAACTTCTTCCATTCTGTCTATGAGCCTTCCACTCTCAACAATGAACAGCAGCAGGCCCTTGACGATGCTGAGAATAGCCGTCTCGTTAGCAATCTTGTAATCAGTATTGAACAAGTACACAGTGCTTTGGAATCCGTGGATTGTTCTAAAGGTCCAGGACCTGATGGCATCCCGCCACTATTCCTTAAAAATACCGCTAACACTTTAAGTCTTCCTCTGTTTATTATTTATAATAAGTGCTTGAGCCAAGGGACTTTCCCAGAAGTGTGGAAACGAGCCAATATCACCCCTGTCCATAAATCAGGTCCTAGACACGAAATTGAGAACTACCGTCCTATTTCCATTCTGCCGATCTTGTCAAAGCTTTTCGAGAGACTTGTCCACGATCAGCTTTATCCGATTATTCATGATCAGATTATTAAGCAACAACATGGTTTCGTCAAGAAAAGATCTACAACTACTAATCTGATTGAGTATACTGATTATTTATTCAATAATTTAGACACACGTGTACAGGTGGACTCTATTTATACTGATTTCCGTAAAGCCTTTGACAAGGTCGATCATAAATTACTTTTAGGCAAAATAGCATTTAACGGTATTCGTGGCAATTTGTTCCGTTGGTTTACTTCCTATGTTACAAATAGAACGCAAAAAGTGGTGGTTAATGGTTTCCATTCTAAATCCATAACTGTTTCATCAGGGGTGCCTCAAGGCTCGATACTGGGTCCTTTGTTATTTATTATATTTATCAATGATATTGACATGTGCTTTCTTAATTCTAAATTCTTACTTTACGCAGATGACCTTAAAGTCTTTAGACCCATCAAAACTATTCGTGACTGTCAACTGCTTCAACAAGACCTCAATCGTCTTGCAGATTATTGCACTAAAAACAAACTCCAACTCAGTATTTCTAAATGTTGTTGTATTAGCTTCACTAAAAATAAAAATATATTTAAATATCCCTATGCAATACACAGTGAAACTCTGGCAAGGGAGAGTTTGATCCGCGACCTGGGAATATTACTTGACGATAAGCTGCACTTAGACGCACATGTTAATAAAATTGTCAATAATGCTTATCGCATGTACGGCCTTATGATGAGATCATCTACGGAGTTTAGGCACCCTAGTACATATTTATATCTCTATCGATCACTAGTTAGGTCTCAGTTGGAATATGCGGTACCTGTGTGGAATCCCTTCTACAATAAATATATTGAGTGTATAGAAAGCATACAGCGTAAATTTTTAAAGTCTATGCATTATCGATGCTTAAAAAGTTGTTATCTCTCTTATAGTGAGTTACTTAGGAAATATAATCTGCTTTCTTTGAGTTCAAGGCGTACTTTTCTTGAAACTACATTTTTGTATGATTTATGCAATAACTCGTATGATTGTTTGGAAATTGGTAACAAGTTGTGTTATATAGTTCCCAGAACATGCCAGGGGCGCGAGGTGCGCGCACGACCTGTATTCGCCACTACTTCCAGTCGTACTAATGCTGGCTTGCGTGCGCCTCTTCGTCGCCTAACGAGCAATTTTAATAAAAAAATCTGCAGTTTGGATCTGTTTGCTTTACCACATGGAAAGTTTAGACTCATGTTACTTAACATACTGAAAAACTAATAATTATGATAATGTTGTTCCACTTATGCGGCACTATCGATGGCTTTATGTTTTGTTTTGTTGATACTTTACTATTGATATTCCTCTTTTTTATTTATTGTTTACAACGCTAATCTTAAAATTTACCAAAATGTCTCATTGTTATCTGTGGAGAACGTGGTTGATTTCACATTTGTATCACTTCTGTATCCTATATTCAAAGAGTAATATAATAATACGCTTATATTTGTGTAATTCTTAATGTGTAATTGTTTGTTTTCCCGAATAAATAAAATAAAATAAAATAAAAAATAAGATTTCGGAGTTTAACGTGGGGACCGATAACTGGCGGTTGTACGTTGAACGGTTAGAACAATATTTCATCGTAAATAAGATTGCGGCCGAGCTACAAGTGCCTACTTTAGTAACGGTGATGGGGTCAACAGGCTACGAGTTACTGGTGAACTTATGCACGCCAGATAAACCCACCACCAAGTCGTTTAAAGAGTTGGCGGACATCTTGGAAAAACATCTACAACCACGACCGAGTATATTAGCCGAGCGGTTTAAGTTTCATCATCGTAAGCAAAACGCCGGCGAGAAAATATCCGATTACGTTGCCGAGTTAAAGAAAATGTCTAAAACGTGCGAGTTTGGACAGTGGCTAAATGAGAGTTTACGCGATCAACTTGTTTGTGGATTGGCGAGCTAAACGATACGTCAACGCCTATTTGCGGAAGAAACACTAGATTTTCAAAAAGCTAGCAGTCTAGCTTTAAGTATGGAAGCAGCGGAAATAGATGCAGCCCTAGTGGAAACAAAAACGGGTAGCCGGAACGTGTCAGCGGACTGTCAAGCGATGGTCAAAGTCAAGGCGCAGCGACAACCAGGTGGAGTGACCTCTTCCACTCGAGGAACGTGGCGCGGCTCCTCGACGGCCGGCGCCGGCGGTGGCGGCGCTACTCGGGAAGCACCGGCCCGAGGCGCGGCCTGGAGTTACGGGAAGGGAGGAAGCAGTGCTGGACCACGGACGGAGTGTCGGGTGTGCGGTTGGAGTCACGACGCGTTCTCATGCAAGTTCAGACGTTACGTTTGCAGAGTGTGCAATCGTGAGGGTCATCTACGGCGGATGTGCCCAAGGGAGAATAACAAAGGCTACAATGTTAGTCATCACAACTATAACTATGTCGACGAGGCTGAAGAGTTGAGTAATGGCAGTGACGAGGTAATGATCATTAATCAGTTATCATTAGATGAGTGCCCACCAATATTAATTCCAATTAATATCAATAATAAAGTTTTGGAAATGGAATGTGATACAGGAAGCGCTGTGTCGTGTATCAGTCTTGAGACATATCAAAAATATTTTAAGAATATGAGCATAAAGAATTGTAAACTAACGCTTAGGTATTACACTGGTGAGACAATCCGACCAGCAGGAGTAATAAAACCACTTGTTAAATATAAAGATAAGGAAAAATCTTTAAACCTATACATTGTTAATAATGGGAAAACTATGTTACTGGGTAGGCAGTGGTTGATGGAGCTAGGGATTAAAATACCTTTATACCATTCCCCCTCTAAAAAGCTTATTTTATTCACTGAAAACAGTGAATAAAAAGCATTTTAATCACTGTTTTGGAGTTTGAATTTGGAAACACACCAATGTATTAGACGTCCATCTCAATACTATGTAACCTCCTTGCGCAAAAAATACTCGATACAAACTTCTTGTGCAGAGATATTCGACTTTCAAATTCCTTCTTCGATTTTAATTTTGAGTTTTTTTATATTTAGGATTTTAATAATGATTTTGATTTTAGTCTAGGATATTTATTGAATACTTATTTGGATTGTAAATCTAATATTAATTGCAATGGTGTTTAATTAACTATAATTATTTAAAGTAACGGAGGTGGTCACCGGCCCCTGAAACACAGGTAACAGCACCTAGCTCAGGGGTCAGGGTTTCACATTTTTTGTAAATTTTGAAGGAAATAAACCGTTTATTTATTTCTGGTAATATTCCTTGTGCTTTTCGCTTAGATCTTGCTTTTTCTCGAAGTCATGGTATAAAGTATAGTATGCAACTCTTGAATAAAACGGATTTATATCGAGGGCCATGAACCACTCGCGTCGCTCATGATTCTAACACTTGAATCACTCGCTATGCTCGTGATTCAATCATCATGAATCACTCCCTACGGTCGTGATTCAGTCGTTAGAATCCATCACTTGCTCGTGATTCATCTATGGCCCTCGCTTTAAATCCGTCTTTTATTCACTAGTTGCATAATATACTATTAGCGATGCACTATGTAAACAATGTGTCGGATGGAAACTTTAATTTTAAAAACTTCAGTTCCAGATACTGTGAGGTGTTCGCGGACGGATTGGGTCGGTTCACCGGCGGCAAAGTCGGCATCCACCTGCGTGGGGAGGCGCGGCCGGTGTACATGCGTGCGCGGCCGCTGGCGTACGCGCTGCGCGAGCCGGTGGGGCGCGCGCTGGACGAGCTGGTGCGCGACGGCGTGCTCACTCCCGTTGACCGCTCTGACTGGGCCACACCGATCGTACCCGTGGTTAAAAAAAAACCGGCCAAGTGCGAGTCGGACTCGCGCACGAAGGGTTCCGTACTTGGTAAATTGCGGTTTACGATTTATGACGTATTAAAAAAAAACTACTTACTAGATCTCGTTCAAACCAATTTTCGCTGGTAGTTTACATGGTAATGTACATCATATATTTTTTTTAAATTTGTTATTCTCTTATTTCAGAAGTTACAGGGGGGGGGACACACATTTTGCCACTTTGGAAGTATCTCTCGCGGAAACTATTCAGTTTAGAAAAAAATGATATTAGAAACCTCAATATCATTTTTGAAGACCTATCCATAGATACCCCACACGTATGGGTTTGATGGAAAAAATATATTTTAGTTTCAGTTTCAAGTATGGGGACCCCCAATATTTATTGTTTTTTTTCAATTTTTTTGTGAAAATCTTAATGCGGTTCACAGAATACATCTACTCACCAAGTTTTAACAGCATAGTTCTTATAGTTTCGGAAAAAAAGTGGCTGTGACATACGGACGGACAGACAGACAGACAGACAGACAGACAGACAGACAGACATGACGAATCTATAAGGGTTCCGTTTTTTGCCATTGGCTACGGAACCCTAAAAAGATGGTAACATTAGGATATGCGCAGACTATAAAATTACTCTCAACAAGGTGTTAGATGTCGACCGCTATCCCCTGCCAAGGGTGGAGGATCTTTTAACTAAGCTGCATGGGGGGGAAAGGTTCACTAAAATTGATCTCTCGCAGGCCTATGCACAATTGGAGCTGGATGATACCAGGAAGTACACAGTTATCAATACTCATAAAGGGATGTTTCGCTATAATCGTTTGGTTTATGGACTTGCGTCCGCCCCAGGAATCTTTCAAAAAACATTAGAGCAACGATTCGCCCATTTGCCAAGTGTAGGTGTATTTTTGGATGATATAATAATAACTGGAAAAGATAGTTCTAGTCATTTAGACAATTTAAACAAGGTTTTTGAAATTTTGCAAGCAAACGGTCTTAAAGTTAAGAAAGAAAAGTGCTCATTTTTTGCAGAATCAGTCACATACTTAGGTTATGTTATTTCAAAAGAGGGAGTACATACCTGCGCAGATAAGGTCAAGGCCATTACAGAAACACCAGCACCGACAAATGTTTCCGAGTTACGTTCGTTCCTGGGTATGGTTATGTATTATTCAAAGTTTGTAGGTAATGTTAGCACCATTCTGGCTCCTTTATATTATTTATTACGTACGGGCGTCGCCTTCGAGTGGAGTAACGAGTGCCAGACGGCGTTTGAGGAAATAAAGCGTTTATTATCTTCTAGTAAGGTTCTAATGCATTATTCCCCCGATTTACCACTGGTTTTGACCGCGGACGCCAGTAGCGTAGGCGTGGGCGCGGTGATCTCCCACTTGACAGATCAGGGTGAGAAACCTATAGCATATGCGTCGCGTGCACTGAACAAAGCGGAACGCGCTTATTCTCAAATAGAAAGAGAAGCTCTGGGTATAATTTTTGGTATTAGGAAGTTCCACCAGTATTTGTCGTGTATTCCCGTTCGTCCCCTTGACTTCGTCCCCCGAGGGGGACGAACGGGAATTCGTTATTTATTTTCCCGATGGTCCCACTAAATTTTTTGGGGGGACGAACGGGAATAATTTATTAATTCTTTTTTTTTAGGGCTATTGGTCCCACCAAATAATATAAGACTGGTGGTTTTAATTGGTAAAAAAACAAATTTGAAATAAAAATCAGTCATTTATTAAGGAATAAAAATCACAGTAAAAATCACAGAATCAACTTTGCGATAACTCGCAATATTTTTTACATAATATTTTTTTAATTAAAAATAAAATTCTCCTTATTACTAAAAAATATGATTAAAAAATCAGTGTATAGAGCTTATAATAAAAAAGTCTGTATTATATTACAATTAAACACTACAAACAGACTTTTTACCATTCAGGATGTTTTCTTTTGAAATATAAGGCACTATTTTTTGTAGTCACAGTTGCTTATATGTATGGTGGTAAGATTTTACGTTTGATATTATGTAAGTGATTAGAAAAGTTTACTCATTATATTAACACATAAATGGGGTCAGTAAATTATCACACTGTCAAAAGCAAAATTAAATAAAATATCACAAAATCAAGGTAAAAATAACAAAAAAAAACTTATCTTCCTAATTTTTAAAAAGTCACATTTGCTTATATGTGTAGGTATACGGATTCACATTTTTGTGTTACATATTGTATAAGGAATCAGAACAGGTTACATATTAATTTTTCACATAAATAGCGTCAATAAATTAGCACAAATTTCAAAATCAAAATAAAAAACAAATACAAAATCAAAGTGAAAAAACATGAACACAAAACATGATAAAGGGTAACAACAATAAAAAAATCACAAGTATTGAAGAAAGTAGTCGAGGTCATAACAGTAGGCAGTAATAATTATTGCACACAAAGCCTAGAGATTAAATCAACGTACACAACCATCGAGCACTTTACTTATTATGATTAATACCTAAGTACTTATTATGATTAATACCTAAGTTTTTCTAAAAAATGTCCTACAGTTATTTCTGAATTAAGAAGTTGCATTTGGCAATCCATAATATATTGGTCTGTCAAGATTGAATGTAGCTTACGCCGTTTTGGATTTTGTTTTGCTTTCACGCTGTTTAAGTTAGAGTCTTGATGTAACACCGTAAGCAATTTTAAAATATTTGGATTTTTTTTGCCTATGGTACTATTTAATTTAAAATGCCACCCTTCGGCAAAGTTATTAGTACGGTGTCGTTTTCCAAAACTGCACCACACTTTTACGAAATTCGGTTGAAGCCACTGCGATAGCATGTATTGCCGAAATTTTTCACTTTGGCTATCATCGGGGCTTTCGCTAGCGATATAAAACCAGCCTTCAAAAATACGTTCCTCTGGTAATAATGGAAGCACCGCACTTAGGGCTACTTGACGTCTTAAATTTTTATTTTTTGTTAGATTTAATTCACGGCCTTTCCTCCAAATAGCATTATTAAAATGGTAATAACAGCCGTGGATACTTATCTCTGGAAAAATTGTACGCATAGCAGACATTGCTGCTTCTTCAAAATCACTGGTAAAGGATGTAGGATTCCAATCGTTGATTTGAGATTTAACAAGTCTGAAAAGTATCTCGTATGTTTCTTTTTTACGGTTTGACATTAAAGCGTACAATAATGGCGTTATAGCTGTGCATTGATTATTACCCTAAATCACCATGAACGGTGTAGAGCTGTTGGAATGGAGGTGGACAACTCTTAAATGTACCGTCACCAAATATATTTTTTAAAACTATCAATTTTTCTTTAGCTTCTTGGGAACAAAAAATGAGTAAGCGTGTGTTACCGTAACAGTAATCTGCTAACAAAAATGATTGAAATTTTTGAGGAACCTCAACCGTTTTAACGTTTAACGTCATTGAAAGTGATTTTACTCATATTATAAGTGCTATTTCGATGGCGATACAAAGTGCTTTTGATGTTTGCAAACTTAGGAATATCTTTGGGTAAAGTTACTTTATCAAGTCCTTCGTCCAACATTTTCGAAACTGTTGAATGATAGGAGGCTGGTACGCAAGGTACATCATCAGCAGTTATATTTTTCTTGCATTCATCAATATGGACGTCTATTATGTTTTTATTGAAGTCCGGTGTACAGGATGTGTGTGTGGTTTCTTTCAAAATTTGATCATTCTGCAATAAACGTGCATAATTTATTTACCCACTGTCTGATTTATTTTGCATGAAAAAAGAAGCCAAAAAAGTAGGTACTTACTTTTATAGTTAAGGTCCCACTGCATTTATTCTTTCTTGTGACATTGTTAAGCTCTAAAAAACAGGAGACAATAATTACACACTTATTAATATAATTTAGAATGATATTTAATAATATGTGTATACTAAAATTGAATACAAATATTGATACCGTATATTATTAGGTAAATGAATAAGACATGAGACAATATTATAGTATAACTATAAACAATCTAATAATATTTGTAACTTACAAAAATGTAGGTACTTACATCAGTAGTTTTCCGCAAAACTCGTGTTGAGTATATATTATTACATTAACACCCGTGCACTTTCATTGTTTTGTCAACACTAACCAGTCCGGTCTAATTTAAGGATAGGAAAGGGAGAGAATTTCGGGTAAACCAATAGGATTTACGCAAATAACACAATGTTATCGGCACTCTTTTGTTAACTACCAGCATCGCCATATTTTATCCGTGAACTGTAAACCAAAACCAGTCTTCGTAATCATCACTCGTTCCGTTCCGTCGTGCGTCGACTACGCGAAATCAAGTCGATGCTTAAAATCTCGTTCATGAGTAAACTAGTTTATCCGTGAACTGTAAACCAGTCGAACAGTTGACGACAAGTTAACAGTCTAAAAAAACAGTTCGTTCATTCAACGCCCACCGCTAATTCCAATAGTGTAACGATCTTTGAAAAGAAATATGTTTACTTTTATGATTACAATTTTACGTTGTTTTCGCAAGATATTTATACGAGGCAAACATTATCTAACATATTTTTCAGAATAAGTCTTCAACGAATAATGTTTAGACGAAATGCCTTGGATCTTCTACGTGATGGAAATCTCTCAGACTTGGAGTTATCTTCTGATGATGACGATGGGAATGAAGGTAGTTTTGCTCGAGTATCGCGGTCTGTTTGATTCAGTGCAGATGCAGTTAGCCAAAATCTTCCCCCCAGACTCTGATGAAGATGAAACGGATGATATTTCCCTCGACAACATGTTTGTCCCACCAGCTCCTGTAAACAAAGTGCCTGACAATTCTGATGGAGTATTTGAGAGTCAACCAGGTGTAGCTTCTCCAAATGAAGATATTTTTGGGTAACTGACATCAAAGGCGAGAATTAGGTGGAGTAACACAGAACTGGAAGACACTAACCCATCAGACTGGTGTACACCAAATAGCTATTGACCCCAAAGTTGAAGCTCCAGCCAACCAACAAGAAACCGAGGGGTTTTGCACAAGAAATAATTAGTCGTAATGGCGATGGTACAGTAGTCAAGTGGTTGGATACCAAGATTACCCACCTAGTTTTCAATTTAATTGGTATTTGGGAAAAGGATTTAGTAGAAGATGGTGTAAAAGGAGAGGCAATTTGTTGAAGTTGAATGACCAGAAATAAAAAAGAAGCACAATCATATGATGGGAGGATGTGACTTGCTTGATCAACTCATGAGCTATTACAGGACACTCATAAAATCAAAAAAACTGGCCTCTACGCATGATATTCCATGCATCAGATCTTGCAGTTGTTCAGGCTTTCCGGTAATACCAAACTGACAACGAATTACGCGGAGTCCCGATAAACAAACGACTCTTTGCGAAATAAACAGATTGGAGTCGCTAAAATAGGCCGTCCAAGTGGTAGTAGCCTGACGCCACCCGTAATTATTCCTCGAAGACCAGGAGGCTATTGTGTCTGGAAATGGACAGTTGAAGGTATAACAGTGTATATTACTCTAGAAAAATCCCCTAAATATGAATCGTAATTATAATTACCGCCGGATGACCACATTTGTGCACATAAAGAAAAACAAGTTTTTCTCAAAAGCTGGACCCCAGGATTTTTTTGATATTTTTTCCTAGTTCTCAATGCCTATAATAACACTGAAAATTTTCTTAAATAGGTACGCGAAAATAAAAAAAGTCAGGTCTGAAAGGGTTAAGGCAGTTTCTAGTGACAGTAAGTTCATCAAATAACAGAGAACACATTTTCTTGCTGTCCTCCCATGTTGCAACCTGGAAACCAACAATTTAAAAACTGTAACTTTTTACGGTAGAGTGGCTTGAAAAGAAAAAATAAATGAAGATTCCTCAAAATCTAAACAATTTTTTTTTTAAAGTGCAACTAAAAAATATAAATAATTTATTAAAAACAGGTTATATTATGTGCGTTATGCATGGCCAGCCATACAAGCATCCTGTTTGTATTAGGTTAGGGTTCCACTAACAAATAATTATTATAAGATTTAACCAAGGATTTTCATATTGCATAGTAAAAGGTACAAACCTGTTTTTTTATTAATTTGAAAACTTGAGGATCAGATTTCTGTTTCAATATTTAATTTTCACCATCTAATTCAATGTTGACCTCGATGGTAATATAAATATTTAGGGTAAAAATCTGTAGCATTTAGGACTTTGCTTCATTATCGATAATGCAATCAGTTTTTCTTCTATGTTAAATCGACGCCCTTTCTTATTTTTAGTACAAAGATTAATCTGCGTTTTCATAATTATTTTCGCATATGGGTTCATGTGTGCTGTCAACTTTTCGAAGGAAGTTTCCTTATTAAACTTCAGAACTTTCTTAGCTCTTTTGTAAAAGTCCATTTGTTGTTCTGCCTTTTTGTACTCTTTGTACATTTGTCATGTCGGCGAATTTTCTTTTTATATTTGTTATTAATAGTTTTCTGGAAATGTTCAGCGTTTTTACATTCCGGACTTGACACGAATCTGAAACATTGCAATATACTCTGTATGATATAAGCCTATGGGTTACATTTTCTGATTATTTTGATTCATACCAGAAGGTTATTGTATTTTAAAAAAAATCTTCTGATTGATTGGAACTCTGAATTACCTGACTCCTGAATAGTTGGTAGATTTTGTGGAACTTGTAGTAAAGTTTGGAGGCCACAGGAGCTAAGACTTCTGAAATCAAAGAAAAAATACTAATGAGTTTACATTTGAACAAGGCATTTAATATACATAAACTAAGAAATTTGAGATACCTGAATCTTGACTAGATTGTGGATACTGTGGTAAGCACTGCAGAGGAAATTCATTTGAGTTAGAAGCAGCCGCCTGAATTTCTGAAAAAGCAAAAGAGAAAATTAAGGCACTTGTCTAATAAATTATTAGTACATTACTGCAGCGGCCAGCAAAAGAGACATTGATGAACGAACATGTAAATGTGGGCTAAGGCACACATACCTAAGTCCATCAACGCCTAGTTGTGGCCAAGGCTTGTTTAGTACTTTTATCAATATAATCACTCAAATAATGCGCGGTAATTAAAACCTAGTACCTAGACCTCATTTTGCCAAATACATTACTGCATTGCATGCATTATTGCATTACTTTTCAAAATCAATGACGAACAACAAACAACAACAATTTTGCCCACAATTGTTTTTTTTTTTCATTAAACAGCTTTCTATTTGCAAGCTAGTTCGAAATGTAAAAAAAACCTTTGATAAGTTACCACCTTGGTTGCCATTTTTCGGAGTAAGATTGTTCCATTTTAAAATTACATGTCATGTCATTAGTTTACTATGTAATTTATTTGGCCGCTAAACACGACAGATATGGATTTTCATACAACTTTTGCTGGCCGCTGCTCGCATGTATTTGGCCAGTAAAACAATTTCAATTTATCTCGAAGAAGGTAGTCAAAATAATGCTCAAATTACCAAGCATGTTTGAGAAAAATAATTTAATTATAGTAGCAAGACAAAATTATACCAATAACAAACCTTTCAGTGGTTCCAAGGAGTATGTGCGGTCAAAGTGTCTTTTACGGGAGTATAAAAGCTCCACCTGAGGTAATACATTTTCTGAAATCAGACAAACAACAACAATTTCAGTATCCATGAAACTGTTTTGAAGACTGAAAAGATATTTTGTTAAAGCAATATACTTTAGGTCACATTTGCATTTTAATACCATCATCATCACATTATCAGCCTTTTAATGTTCCCACTGCTGGGACACAGGCCTCCTCTCTGTGAGAGGGGATGGGCCATAATCCACCACGCGGGCCCAGTGCGGGTTGGTGGATGTTACATGTCTTCGAAGTTTTGGTTCTAGGACATGCCGGTTTCCTCACAATGTTTTCCTTTACCGTTTTGAGAGCAGTGGTGATGAATTAATTTACACAAAGTAAAGTGCCTGCCTGGGTTCATACCCACAACCTACAACTTGTAAGTCGTGGCCGATACCACTGGGCCACCACTGCTCGTGCTTGCACGTTTTAATACTATATTACATATATATCCGTACTTTATAGTTTGATCTTGTCATTGCTATACTTTCTTATGTTTTATTAGGTCTGAATCTTGAATTACAGTTACAGGTTTCTTTATTAAAGTTGGACCGGAGTGGTCGTTAATATTCTTTTAAGGAAGACACCAGATTGAAGATCACATGATAATGGTTATATTGGTTCATAACTACACTTAATGACTTATAGATATTGCTAACAAAAGTACATTAAAAGGTACATATCCTGGAGTTTGTTCACAATAAATATATTTTACTGATGAACTTAGGCACCTCAGTCACTGAATTAAAACCTGAGAATAGTGAGGTAAGTTTGAAAATCAGCATGGTACTACTAACGAAGCAAGAAATGGTAATAATTAATGTATCTTCATAATATTTACCGTCATTCTGCCGAAATGCTGTTCCAGTCAAAATCTCATCTTTAGCAAACAGAGAAGGATAGGCACTGCCAATGAGACGTATTGAAATTCTTTTCAAAGTGTTTTTAACAAACAAAAATCTTCGAAAGTTGTTCTGGTGATAATGATTTCAGATCATCAAGGCGGAAACACATTACTGTGGCGTGGCGTGGCGTGTCGCGCCATATGCCTATCGGTTACATACATTTAGTATGGTTAGAGGCACATTTGAGTGTCGTGGCCCAGCGTGGCGCGACCTGGCGTGGCGCGGACTGCCCGCGACCGATTGCGCCATAGCCCCCACCACCGCTCTGGCGCGACACGACACGCCAGGCAAATGTGTTTCTACACCGCGTGGCTCGTGGCGCGCCATTCAATGACGTGAACTCGTAGAGTCTGGCAAACGAAAGTAGAGACTGAAAAAGCGCGGCAAATTTAAAAAATCTCGGCATAGAAACCCCAAAACTAGTATAAAATACTTGGAATAACCTAATTTGATACTTTACAATTAATTATTATTTCGTTCGTTTTTTATTCGTTTATTCTTTCGTTTGCCAGACTCTAGCGGATGCTTGTATGCTGCGTGTTGAAAATGACCGACGAGCTTATTGAACTTGTACGTCAACGTACAGTTTTCTTGTTAGATACTAATTAGTGTTTTATGTCCAACTAGCATTTACAATCATATAGAATCCTAATTTGAACATTAAAAGTTAATATATACATAGATTTTAAAGAATTGATAAGAGATACAAATTTTTGTTTGTGGAGATTTCATGATGCAGTTAGTGTCAAATGAAAGGTTTTGGTCTAAAACCGTTTTATCCGTTGAATCCGTGAATCATGAAATCCGTGAATCATGAAATCCGTGAATCATGTAAATCGGTCCACACGTTTCCGAGATAATCGCATATCATTATAATCAAAATGTAAACAAACCGACTTTTTTATGTTTTTGTTCTAAAAACTTTTAAATTTGAAATTGCCTTGCCTTCTTTTTTAGGGTTCCGTACCCATAGGGTAAAAACGGGACCCTATTACTAAGACGCCGCGGTCCCTGTCTGTCACCAGGCTGTATGAGCTGTATCTCAAGAACCGTAATAGCTAGACAGTTGAAATTTTCACAGATGATGTATTTCTGTTGCCGCTATAACAACAAATACTGAAAACAGAATAACATTAACATTTAAGAGGGGCTCCCATAAAACAAACGTGATTTTTTTGCCGTTTTTTGCGATAATGGTACGGAACCCTTCGTGCGCGAGTTCGACTCACACTAGGCCGGTTTTTTTTTTTTTTTTGCTCTAAAGTAGTTTAATTGCTAGGCGAAATTTATTTATTTATTAACATTTCATGCAACTTAAAGGTACATAGGCAGACTTAAAGCTTAAGGTATTCTCTACCAGTCAACCAAGATGGTGGAAGGGTGGTGAAGATATAACATGGCAGGTGCATAGAAATAAATTGAAGGTCTTCATCTAAATCATCATCCGAATCCGAAGTTAATATCATGTACGTCTACACGTTGCAAAGGTTCGTTGTATACTAATCAGTATATAATAGTAATCTTTGATACTAATTCAGAAATAGCGCCAGGGCGCGCCACGACACGCCAGCTTAGTGTGCACACTCAGCTCCACGCCAGTATGCGCCACGCCACGCCACGCCACAGTAATGTGTTTCCGCCTTCACGGTTTAGACACTTTAACCACTTAGCGAGTCTTTTCTCATTACACGGGAAATGATGCAAAATAGCGACTTGTCGCAAAGATTTACAAACACAGCAGTCGTAATACATTTTGGAAGTAGCAAAAGTAATAGTACTACTTCAGTCGATCAACACAGTAAGTACCTGTAATGTCATGTCAAAATTCAAATCATACAAAAATAAATGGCGGCCTACCGGTGCCTGCGACAGCCAATCACAGCCAAGCAGAAATGTCATGCATCATTAAAAAAAAATGGCGCTACGTCGAGCGTTTCTTTCTATGAAGATTATCAGCCGTGAGCCAGACCGAATCAATTACCGAATACAGAGCAATATAGGAAGAGGAAGTGCAATGTATAGACAGTAGTAATGTCACATGAATCAGAGAGGTGACATCCGTTCCTTCCTTTAGAGTTGAGATGTAGGGCATAGATAACTAATAATCGATATTATTAACACTCCTCCTTATGCTCTACATCCGATAAAGCCTTAAGATGGCTCCACGAGAATATCATAACATGACCAAATCTCTACAACAACCAAAAGAGACTCTACCATGCCATGATTCCATTCAACAATTACATCATGTCAAAATAAAACACTAAACAAAAAACTATTATAGTCATACAAATGCAATATAACTACAAATTTACACATTACATTATACACTTACAAATTTTAAATTTAATCCCATCACAAAGGTAGTATGTTTTTGATTACATAATGGTTTTGTAAGTATATCTGCAAGCATTTTCTCAGCCAGACCGAATACAGAGCAATATAGGAAGAGGAAGTGCAATGTATAGATTATATTATTACTCTTTGATGTATAGACAGTAGTAATGTCACATGAATCAGAGAGGTGACATCCGTTCCTTCCTTTAGAGTTGAGATGTAGGGCATAGATAACTAATAATCGATATTATTAACAAGATAATTATGAGGTAAGGCTACCTTTTTACAAAAATCGTTAATTTCGTATATAGGTTTAGATTTTACATTTAAGTAAGGTGTGATTGAGTTATGTTTAGAATTAGTACGAGAACCCTTTGGCACATTATTACATAAGTGACATTTTATTTTCTCATTGGAAATAGCAGAACTCAGCTCGTTGGCTTGAGATGTAGATTTAGTAGGATTGTTAGAGATAGCAGGACTCAGCATCTTTGACTGAGATGTAAAATTTGTAGGACTCAACCTTTTTGACTGAGATGTGGATTTAGTATGATTATTAGAGGTAGCAAGACTCAGCATCTTCGACTGAGATGTAGAATTAGTAGGACTCAGCATCTTCGACTGAGATGTAGGATTAGTAGGACTCAGCATCTTTGACTGAGATGTAGAATTAGTAGGACTCAGCATCTTTGACTGAGATGTAGATTTAGTATGATCATAAGAGTTAGAAGGACTCAGCATCTTCGACTGAGATGTAGGATTAGTAGGACTCAGCCATCTTTGACTGAGATGTAGAATTAGTAGGAATCGTGCCATTATAAATTTGCATAGATTTTGACGGACACGGCATCAAAATCCGATTTAGTTTAAATTATCGTGAGATTCGACGTGGTTATTATGACCATTGGTCAAACATTCACATGTATGCGTAAATGCATTTGTAGAGCTATCAGGTGAATTATGATGGCGCTGTGCAAAGTCCGTATTTTCGCGGCGTTGCATATTGAATTGCCTTTTACGACATTGCTCTATAGTGTGCCCGATATTTTTGCAATATCTGCAAGTTTGTGCACTTGGATTGGCATTGGAGTTAGCATTGCTATTGGTATTAGAATTAGTATTAGAATTATTATTTTTATTAGAATCCCATTGGGAAATTAAAACCTTATGATATGGTTTTTGGGAATTATAGTTAGGCTTTTTGTTTCTGAAACATTCCGATGAGCTATGGCCTACTTTATTACATGTTGAACATTGTTTGGCTGATTTATTTAGGTTTAGATAAGTTAAATAACTTTTCTTCATCTATAGCGTATTGAATCGCTTCGTTGAGAGTTGAAGGGTTTTTGCACCGAACAATGTTGGATATAGAAGAGCTTAGGCCTAGCATGAATGTATTGAGGGCCAGGTCTTCCATGGCTGCTATACGGCCAGGTAGTTCGTTTTCGTTTTTACAGCTGTGATGAGTGTCCGACTGAATTCGGCAGCCTAATTGTGTAAGTAAATTCGGCAACGGAAACAATCTGTTTCTTTCCCAAAAACACACACATATACAAAAAAATTGAATAAAGATTCAACTTTTTTGTGTATGTGTGTGTTTTTGGGAAAGAACCAGATTGTTTCCTTTGCCGAATTCACTTACACAATTAGGCTGCTGGTCAGTATTGCTCGATTCGTAGAGAGTATTGCATTACTTCCTCATTTGGTAGTTGTTTGCAATGTTGTAAGTCTGATAAGAGATGTGTGGCGTGTTATTTTTCTCCAAAGGTAGACTTGAGAAAAGTTTTAAGTTCTGACCATTTTTCAAATGATTTTAGACTACATGCTACTTGTGCTTTCCCTTCCATCTGAGAAATTATGTACTTACAGAGCACATTCTGTTGATCTTGTGTGGCTAGAGACATTGCATTCTCGCAATTTGTGAGAAATGCAGGTAACGTCTCCCTATCCCCATTAAATGGTTTTACGAATTTGGTTAAGACGGACAAGGTAATTTTCTCGGACATTTTTCCGCTTTCTGATTTAACGGACATAGGTATTATGATATGTTGGACACCTTTTATAATTTACGAACAGTAAAATACGTGTAGACACAAATAGGTATACAAATATAGCAGCAACTTAGAAATACGATTCAGAGGAGCGATTCACTTTGAAATTATAGACGCAAAAAACACTCACAGTAACACGAAGCTTGGCGTTTGCATTATGTTGCAATGACGCGTTGGAGCTGGAATTTTCACACGGTTCGCTGTGGAATTTCTTGGCCAACTGGATGTGGTGAGTTAGACCCTGGAGCTGATGATGATGCTAGTGATGATGTCTGGGCGGGCTCACGCTGAAAAGCGGAGACTGACCGTCGTCCAATGTTGTGGCTGGAGCGGGCTCACGCAGAATAGCGGAGGCTGACCGTCGTCCAAGGTAGTGACGCAGGCTTAGCTCTAGACTAAGTCTTACTGTCAGTCAATGAACGGGAGGCTCGGGCTTCGGAATACCAGTGTCTGACTGACTCAACGTCGTAAGACTTCGTCTCTGGTATCCCACTTCTGACACCAATTTGTTACACGGCCGACCCCGTAGATCTTTTAAAAAAAAACTACTTTCTACCGAACCACTTGTTTATTCACAAAAATCCACAATTACAACTTTTATTAATGGTTTACTGAATAATACACAATATTACACCAACTAAAATAAAGACTTTCTATAATCTCTTGTATCTCTTGAGATAAGTCTAACGAATTTGGGTTTACGCGACGGCTTCCAGAATCTAACTAACGAAATTAATATTAAAATTCCGCTAATGAGCGATAACTGCAATTCAGCATTGGCTTTGCAATGAAAACTGATGCTTTAACTAGAGAATGCAAATGTCGGCTTTATTGCCTTGTAATAAGGGTTGTAACAGAGCGAGTGCCATCTGTTGGTATCTGCCACATTTCGCCGTGCAGAACCCGAACAAGCCCGGCAAACATAGGCTAGTGTTCGACGCAGCAGCGAAGAGCAACGGCGTCTGCCTAAACGACGAACTGTTGGAGGGACCCGACCTACTGCTGTCGCTACCAGGCATCCTGTTAAGGTTCCGAGAAAAGGCGGTAGCGATTACAGCAGACGTGCAGGAGATGTTCCTGAGGATCAGGATAAGGCCGGAGGACCAACCAGCGCAACAGTTCCTGTGGAGAGGTGACGACCGACAAGAGCCTCCGAGGAAATACAAGATGACCAGTATGATATTCGGCGCCGCGAGCTCCCCGTACATGGCCCATTACGTACGCAACTACAACGCAGACTTACATGGGCAGGAGTACCCGCGGGCGCTGGAGGCCATCAAAGGAAGTCACTATATGGACGATTTGGTGGCCAGCTATGAAGACGCCGAAGAAGCACGGAGAGCAGTCGAGGAAACGAGGGCAGTGCACGCACACGCAGGGTTCACGCTGCGAGGTTGGAGCTCCAGCGACGAGACGGTGCTATGCGACGTGCCCACCGAGCTACACGCCACCTCTCCTACACAATTGGGAGGTGAGCAGCCTGAGAGCAAGATCCTGGGGGCTGCATTGGGACGCGGAGCGCGATGAGCTGGGGTTCAACACATCCATGAACCGAGTCCCGGCTGAAGTAAGAACGAGAACGCGCGCCCCGACTAAGCGTGAAGCCCTCAGCGCCGTGATGTCCATATACGACCCGCTTGGGTTGCTGAGCCACTACACAATACGATCGAAGATCATACTGCAGAGCTTGTGGCGCCTTCAGACGACGTGGGACGAGCAAATCCCCGAGGAAGAGAACGAGCTCTTCGCCTCCTGGTTCGCTCGCCTGACAGAACTCGCTCAGCTGCGACTACCGCGCTGTTACGTGACGCAAAAGTATGAACGCGTCGACTTACACGTACTGTGCGACGCCAGCGGGCAAGCCTACGCAGCCGTGGCCTATTGGCGAATAAGAAACGTCGATGGGAGCCTGAACGTCGTGTTGGTGGCCGCCAAAGCTAAGGTGGTGCCTCGTCGGGCGCAAACTATACCGCGCCTGGAGCTACAAGCCGCAGTGATCGGGGCAAGACTCGCCGAGACGATAAGGAAGGAGCACCGCGTCGATATCGGCCAGACGACCTACTGGACCGATTCATCTACCGTGGTGCACTGGATCCATAACGACGTACGACGCTACACGCCATTCGTCGCGCATCGGCTGGGAGAGATCGCAGAGTTGACCCAGAAAGAAGAGTGGCGTTGAACGTAGCGGATGACGCCACTCGACTCGTCGACACGCCCATCTGCGCCACGGATAGATGGTTTCGGGGGCCGGACTTCTTGCTCCTGCCAGAAGAGCAGTGGCCCACGAAGTCGACGGATGAACCAGAGAATGAGGAAGTCCTTCACACGAGTGAAGAAACTGAGCGAGACAGCTGGCTACCGAACCCGGCCCGCTTCTCAAAGTATGAGGTATTCGTGAGAGCCACCGCTCGAGCGATCGCTTTCACTGATATCTGCCGACGAAGAGCAACAAGGATGGAGTATCATCATATCCAGCGCGCCGAGGCTGAACTGATCAAACAAGCACAAGAGGACAGCTTCGGGGAAGATATGAAGAAGATCCGGTCCGCTCGCCCGCTCACGAGGGCGAGTCGATTGTACAGGCTGGATCCAGTGCTGGAAGACGGTGTCTTAAGGGTGAGGGGCCGGATCGAGGCCTCTCCCGCACCGACCGAGATGAAGCGGCCTATTATACTCGACGGCCGCCATCAGCTGACTAAGCTCCTCGTGTTGCGGGAGCACTGCGCTGCGGGCCACGCCAATAGGGAGCGTGTGACGAACGACCTACGACAGCGGTACTGGGTCATTCACTTGCGACCCACGGTACGCGCTGTCGAGAGGAGCTGCGCCTTCTGCAAGACGAGGCGGGCGATGCCGCAAACACCAGCTACAGGAGACTTGCCACAAGCCCGCCTTGACCCTTTTCACCGCCCGTTCACCAACTGTGGGGTGGACTATTTTGGGCCAATAATGGTCAAGGTAGGACGCCGCCGAGAGAAGAGGTAGGGCGCATTCTTTACGTGCCTCACTTCCCGCGCCGTGCACATCGAGCTTGTCGCTTCACTCTCCACCGACTCAGCAATCATGCGGCTGAGACGAATGGCCGCGCGCAGGGGCTGGCCGAGGGTGATGTACTCCGACAACGCGGCTAACTTCCGCGGAGCCGACCAGGAGCTACGCCACGCCTACGCCGAGTGGATGCCTGCCCTGCGAGATGAGGGGCTACTGCATCGCTTGGAGTGGCGCTTCATCCCTCCCGGCGCGCCCAACCAAGGCTGTGCGTGGGAACGTATGGTGCGCTCCGTGAAGACGGCGCTCAGCGTGGCCCTGCGAGAGAAGGCGCCGGCGGAAGAAGTACTGAGGACTCTGCTCACTGAGGCTGAGTTCTCAATCAATGCGCGACCGCTGACACACGTCAGTGTGCATCCCAGCGACCCCGAGGCCCTAACCCCCAACCACTTCAAGAAGTGCCCCAACAAGTTGGGGCACTTGGCAGCAACGCTAGAGAAGATGGCCCGACCTAGGCCTAGGCATACGGAGCTACCAACATTCTCCGGAGCGGCCAACGAGTGGCTGCCATTCAAGGCGGCTGTACGAGATTCGACAGACATGTACCAGGTTACAGCAGCTGAGAATGTACAAAGGCTGAGAAGCTGCCTCAAAGGAGAAGCAAGAGACGCCGTGGCCGCCCTTTTACATACGGCCACTGATCCAGGCGTCATTATGAAGACCCTTGAGCAGTGCTTCGGACGACCGGAAGTCATCATCGACCGGGCACTGGATGACCTCAAGAAGCTTCCGAAACCTGGTACATCGGCCACAGAACTCAACAGTTTCGCTGTCAAGCTACAGAACATCATTTGCGTGCTGCAAACAATCGATCGAAGAGGTTACTTGTTCAACCCTTTTGTAGTGTGTCTGTAGGCGCTCACGCATGTGTGTGTGTATCGTGTAGGACGGTCAGTCCACAATAAATGGTTGCACTAGCAGTACGTCTCTTATTTCCAATACACTACAGTGGCTAACGAGGATTGGATTAGCGTGCGGAATTGAACTTTTAAATTTTCGGTCAACATGACGATAGGGAAGTTGTTAGAATTAATTTAGTGTACGTTCCGGGAATTGGACATTATATGTAGAACGAGCTGAAATGTATTTTAAAGTTAACGAAATAAAACAAGAACTAGGCTACCCACATTAATCGCGGCTATAGGCGATGAAGCCTATGAACTATTAAGCAATTTAACGAGTCCGGCGAAACCCAGTGATACAACGTATGCTAAAGTTACACAAGTGATGAAAGACCATTTACAACCCAAACCTTCGTTTATGGCGGAACGATATCGCTTTAGACAAAGGCGGCAACAAGCGGGCGAGAGCATACCTCAAATATATCAGAATTAAAAAAGTTTGCGAGATACTGTGAATTTAAGACGGTATTAGAAGAAAACTCTTCGTGATCAGCTAGTGTGTGGACTCAGCAGCGAGACGATCAGGCAACGTGTATTCACGGAGGAAAACCTAGAATATGCCAAGGCCGTAAAAATCGCATGTGCAATAGAAGCGGCGGAACGAGACGCGGCAGCGGTGGAGCGGACCGAGACCGCATCGGGCAGCACCCGTGGCGGTGGGACCGATATACTTCATGCCGAGGTGGCCAGGCGCGGGTGCGGTGCTTCGGCCCGACGCGGTGGTGTGCGCCCACCATGGTCACGGGGACCAAAAGACGGCGGCGGTGGAAACAAGGGGGATCCTTGTAATGCCTGTGGAGGTTCCAATCATCGGGTGGAGGATTGTCAATGTAATCGTTACATCTGCGACAAATGTAGACAACGAGGTCAGTAGGGTAGAATTGGGGGGTCCAGAAACCCCAGTTCTCCACACATACAATTTGAGCTTAAAAACTTTTAGTAGTTATAGGACAGTTATTTATCATTTATATAATTCATAGAATGTCTTCTGAATCAGGAAACACTATATCACGCACTATACTTCTTGTTACTAATTTAGTGTCAGGCACAGCATTTCATGACCTTGCAGCCGATTTTTCAGGACCAGGATGAATGTTGTCAACTCGACCAAATGCAAGAAGCTCATTGCGACCATTCTTGAGTGTGAGTAATGTCGTATTTTCTAAGACGGATTTTACCGAGTTTTGCTCTGTCTTGTTTGTATTGTCCTGAATGTGTAATGTGAATATATATATATATATAACAAGCGTTGATTAAGATGGAACCATCACACTACTTTTACGAGTTTAATGCTGTGTTGGAGATATGCGTATTTATTTATATATTCTTTCCCTTTCACAGCGTTCAAATAAACACACTTAGGATAATGTATAGCATGCTGCATCCAAGGATCATCATAAATCTCCCAATCTTCGATAACACCCCCACATGAGAAACATGCTGCAATATCATTTATACTATTTCCATAATAAAAAAATCCCGCGTCAGCCATTTCCATCACCAATCTTTTATTTTTATTAAACGTCCCCCAGTAATAATTAAATGAAAATTCTCGCATTTTAAACTTGTTATACATTTCATATCGAGGTTTGTATTCATTTTCAGACATGTTCTATTTACTTTCTTATTCAATTATAAACGTATAATGATATCACCCACCTTTTGTCAACAACTTATAAAGACCGGACAGAGTTTTCAACAGATAACGCGTGTTTGACAATTTGTCACATTAATTCTCCGATAATTTTAAGCTGGGAAACTGAGGGTAAAATGCGTATTACCTAACTATAGAAATAAAATAAAAATATATTTATTTTAAAATTTTATTATCTAAGCACCACTTATTTAAACACAATACATTTTTAAAGCACATACAGAGTCATGATAAATACAGTTAAATAAATCTTGAGAATATTTATATTGATCGTATAAACTTATCAAACTAGAACAACCTTTATCTTCTAAATTAAATATATTACAATTACTATTTTCTAAAATATGCTTTAACCACAACACTTTTTCTGAACCTTTAACGTAGATACATTTATCTCTTAAAATATCTATAACCAAATTCTGATAATTAGAATAGGGTAAAAATCCTTCACACCAGTATATCTTTCTGTTACGTTCAATCCAACTAACTTGTTCTTTTTCTTGTTTCGTTAATTTTGAAAATGGAAAGGGTGGCTTAATTAAAAACACTTGTAACGTTTTATTATACAATATAGCGATTTCTTTTATTATAAATTCATTTGTCTCTGTTTTCAATCTTTATTCAACTTTTTTGTGTATGTGTGTGTTTTTGGGAAAGAAACAGATTGTTTCCGTTGCCGAATTTACTTACCTAATTAGGCTGTTGGTGTAGTATCAGACACAAATTCATGAATAAAATGAGTTTGTAATCCGTTGCAGTACGAACCGTGAACAAGATCACATTCGATTCTGATTACAGACAGACCTCTGTTATTAATGGGAATATTTGGTCTTGATTTTAGTACCGAAAAGTATATCAAACCGCACTCATATTGATCTGACAAATGCAATGGTGGTTGAAAGTATGTAACTAATTCCGATTTTTTCCCAGAGATGGTAATCGTAGTAGACATGCTTCTATACTGACATCTTTCGGCAGATCCTGCTTATTTTATTCCTTCACTACACCAAAAATTCTTCAAAAAGTTTAAGCAAAGATGTCCACAATTAAAAGGGTGATCACCTTGAATGTTATCATAATTATAGTGAATTTTGGATCCCAAGTATTTTATAAATTCCTTAGGAGGTTTGAGATTTCCGTAACTATCAAAATATTCAATATAATCGTTGTATTTTGCATAGGCTACCCAATGAGAACCAGGATTTTTAGAGCTATCCAAATTTATAACCCCACATTCTTTTTTAAAAGGGTGTTTTGGGAGCTTATCTCTCATAAAGACACTCTGAAATAGGGAATATTATTTCCATACTTCAAAATGTCTAAATTACTCAAAGCTCGTTTGGGTAGCCGATAGCTTAGTTTATTTCTTTCGATACAAAAATGCCGAGCCCATCTTTATGCGGTTTCAGGTGTATTCCTTTTCCGATGCAGAGAGCTTCCATCTTTTCATTGTGTCTCTTCGATTCAGTCCACAACTTTTTTGCCATCTTGAATTCATTTATGGTTTTAGCAATACCAGCTGCACCACCTGCTAAAGCTCCCACCGCAGATAATCCCGCAAAAATCGGAATCAAAGGCAGTACTCCACCAGTTTTTGGTATAGGAATAACACGAGGAAGTTTAATGGATGAATCATGAGCTAATTCTCTGGCAGAGGCCATAGCTATTGCCACTTTCTTGCATTTCGGTTTTAATTTTTTGATATGTTTCCTCGTTTTTCTAATAATATTTTTAAATTTATTTTTTAAACCTTTTCCAGATTTAATTTTAGGAGAACTCTTTTTGCTATCTCTTTTTAGCAATTTTTTTTTTTTAGTCCGATTGGGACTAAAAAAAAAAAAAAAATAAATATGTTGTCATAGCGCTGCTTACTAAGCGAGCTGCCAGTTTTTCCCCTACACTCGCATCTGAGGCAAGAGCTCGCTCTTTAGCCATATTTAACAAAACTAAATCTGCCTTGTGGCGATCCTTTAAGTTTGAGGACTTGTGATAGGCAATGTCGTGTTGTTTGCAATATTCGTCTAACTTGTTAACACCTTTATCTCCACGTCTCCAACAAGCCTTTTAATTAATTTAGTGCCAGGCCCACAATAATTGTATCCCGGTAAATGTAATTCAAATGGTAAATGATTTATAATCCAATTGAGAAGACTACTCTCTTCAATACACATCATAAGACTGACACATTTGGACTGAACACTTAATAAATATTCGATTTATCAATCCAACTGTTTTCAGAAGAAGGGAAACCTAACCATTTTACTAAAACCCTGTTTCCTTCTAAGAACTTTTTCAACCAGATACATGTGGGGATTTTTTGTCTTTTGAAGCTCTTGCACATAAAATGCTCCTAAAATGGGTTGGCCTCTGATTGCATCTTCAATTAAGTAGGTAGGATTTGTATTTTGTTTTTTTCGAATTTTAAATATTTCTGTTGACCAGTTGGGAGTATATCCTTTTTCAAATGTCCCCTTATACTTACTAATGCGTACATAATCACCCTCTTTAAACTTGCTTTTTAGGCTAGCAGTTTTTACCAGACTGAAATATCTTTGTAATATGTGTTTTTTATTAGTATTAACCACGTTTGCTGGGATTTCATCAATTGTACGATGATAGGTGTGATTGTATTCAGAAATAACATTATTAAGTGTACTATCTATCCAATTATAGTTACCTTTTAAACTAAATTTCTTGTACAGTTTCGATTTCAGGGTTCTAATAAATCGCTCAACTATTGATGCCTTTTTAACCGACTTCAAAAAAAGGAGGAGGTTCTCAATTCGTCGGAATCTTTTTTTTTTTTTTTTTTATGTATGTTCCCCGATTACTCAAAGACGCCTGGACCGAATTCAAAAATTCTTCTTTTGTTTGAAAGGGTATACTTCCTAGTTGGTCCCATAGTCATCAGGTCAGGATCTGATGATGGAATCCTAGAGAAATCGAGGGAACTCTTCAAATATTATAGGCAAACATATAGCGATTTTGGTATTTTCATCAACAATGCAATCATTTACACTCAGAAAGTTTCATTTGGTGAAGTGGAACTAATAAAGAAGACCACAGATGGCCACTGGAACTCTAAAATGATAAGTATGTCACGGGCATAAGATATCCCGACTATGAAGCAAATACTTATAAATAAATGATACTGATGAAAATGCCACCATCGAACTGATCTGATGATGAAGCCGGCAGGTAGGCACTGAAACTCTAAAATAAAACAATGTAGGTATCCTAGTCGTATTTGGGCTTATTTGAATCGCCATGAGATGTGCTTTGGCTGTAAATGATAATCATGTTAATTGGAGGTACCTACCAAAACTAAAAAGAGAAAAATAAAAACTTTTTAACAAAAAATCAAACCGACTTCCAGAACAAAAAACTACAAAGCTTAAAATAAATTTCTTTTCCGAAGTCGGTGTCGAAAAACTGAAAACAATGGGTACAAAAGACACCGACTTCGGAAAAGAAATTTATTTTAAGCTTTGTAGTTTTTTGTTCTGGAAGTCGGTTTGATTTTTGATTAAGATACCTAACGAATCGTCTTTGGGGGCGTTAATTAAAACAGTTGGATATAAAGCTTATATGTTAGCACCAATATTTTTTTTAGATTAAGTGCGGAAGTTTAATAATTTACCTTTGTTAAATACAAGTGTGTTTATGCGATAATCGCCATTTTGATGACAGAGGTAGTCGAGGCTAAAAATCATAAAAAAAAACATATTTGGGACACCCAAACTCCACTGCAGGGGTAGCGGTTTGCTCATCGTTAAATTATTCGACGAATTCATCCATATTTCAAACGAAATATTTAGTGGTAATGAAGTTATTTGTTATCGAAAGTCGAAGTTTCGCGCCAATCGTGTTTGTTTACATTTTTATTTTACAAAAATTTCACCAACCCACATGTAAAAATGATTACAAATATGACAATTATGTCTCTAAACTTAATAAACAACAAGAACACGCCCAAATCTTAACGTAATTAACAAACACCGGTCCAATAATACGTAAAATTCATCACCACTACTTTATTTATGTTCAAAACCTCCAATTCGTCAACGACATTGTTTTTTTATTGTAATAGTGGTGTGCCAAAACGATTTTAGCAATCGATTTTTTTTATACTGTTAACTCAATTAATGAGCGATTATCCCAAATCGATTCTTAAAAATTAGAATAAACCTTATTTAGGCAGAAATACTATAAGTACCTAAAATAATTACTATTAATACTTTTTAAAGTTATCTTAATAGATATTTGGACATTATTTGACTACAGCAAACTAAACAAATTCATCGAACCGTGGATAGTTTCGCGCCGAATTTTCTATCCGATTCAAAATTTAAATTCGGAATGCGCTCGCTATTCAAAAATATTTTTTATAAATGTAATAATGATTGGGCCTTGTTTGATAGTCTCAGAAGTATACAGAGTGCCTAGTATATTTTTATGTAAGTATGAAATGCATAGTTTCGGGGAACCAATTTTATGATTATTCGTTATATTGTAATGAGTGTCGTGGTGGCTAAAGGCCTCGCCTAGCCTGAGGTCATGAGTTCAAATCCGGGCAAGTACCAATGTGTTTTTTTCAAATTTATTTATGTACTTTCTGAGTATATCTTAGATATCGCTGACAACGGTGAAAGAAAACTTCATGAAGTAACCTGGTCTTATAGTCTCAAATCGCCAACACGCAATTGAGCAAGCATGGTGATCGCAAAACCAAAGTGGACTCAAACTATCGCCCTGGAATATACCTCGCTCGATCCTTACTCGTGCCTTCTCTGTATGATAAGAGGCCTTTGTCCTGCAGTGGAACAGTTATAAGCTGGTATTATTAACATATTTTTTTTTTTTTTTTGATACTTTTAATAAATTGTCAAGCACGCGTTATCTGTTGTGATTGGTTGAATGAATTTTCAATAGCCAATTGCAGCAGATAACGCGTGCTTGACTATTTGTCACATTAATTCTGCGAAAATTTGAGGTGAGAAACTCGGCCTTAGAAGTATTATTTTTATTCGTTTTAAGAACATAAGTTTAGTTTCTATTAACATCTGCATTCCTCAAAAACAATTAGTGTCAATAACCTTGTGCGTGTCTTCTTGGCATGGTTATGGTTGTCAACCAACTAAGCTGAAAATCAAAATCCAAGATGTCGCCGACGATAATTTGATTTTCATTATTGGGTAATTTTAATGGTTTCGCTGACAAAAGGTGGTTAACTTTTCTTTTTTTTGGGAATCATTGTTCTGGTTTCCGTATATTTAAATAACGAATATGGGCTTAAAATAAAAATCCAAGATGGCGACGACGAAATATTTTTAACTTTTCGTCATAGGTGTCATTAACGAATACGGGCTTAAAATTGAAATTATAGAAAAATAAAAAACCTGAAATAGCTGCCAACTTGGATTGAGAATTGAAATTCGAATTCGAAATTTTTTGAATTTTTGATTTTTTTGAAAACTAATAATGAAACCTTTACTATTTACTTAGGTTAATATTTATGACAAATTTTCAAATTTCCACCTTTTCACTTCCTAAGGGGTTGAATTTCCAAAAAGCAATAAATACATGAATTCTTTTTATCAACCAAGAGCGTCAATCTATATGTGTCCATTTATAAACTGTACAATTTCATACAAACTTTCAACCCTTTTTTTACACCTGTAGGGGTGGAATTTCCAACTTACGAACTATAGAAATTTCATACATACTTTCAACCCACTTTTACCCCCTTAGGGGTGAAATTTCCAAAAATCCTTTCATAATGCGCACTTGAGAAACTTCCCTGCCAAATTTCATCTTTGTGCGTCAAGCGGTTTTTATGATGATATTTGTAATGCAGCTTGGTACATAATATGCACCGCCTTCTTAGATTTATTTTGAATTAATTTTCTGAATCACCGCCCTCGAAAATCATGTCAATGACTTCCATTACGATACATTGTATGGTCGCCATCTTGGATTTCAATTACAGCCATGCCATAACAGCTGGCTTCGGATTCGCGTAAGTGTACCAGTTCCTGCCTACGCCTACTTATAATACATAGATATACTCGTATTTATACTGGTCGTTCTGTATAAAACCTTCTGAAAAGATCAAACTAAAACTCTCTTTTAGACTAAAATGTATCTGACAAAAATAAATAATATATAATAATATATTTTGAATATAGACCGCATTCCGATTTTGAATTTTGAATTATTGTTCGTAATAGAAAAATTGGCGCGAAATTAGCCACGGAACCGAAATTTTTCTTAAAATACTGTATTATGATTATGATAACATTATTATGAAATCATTTATGTATAGTTATTACTTACTATAAGTTGTTATTGTATTTTATTCCTATACACGGGTTTATTCTAATTTTAAAACAATACAGTTTTTAAAATCTCTAATTTATTTAAATGAACCGAGTCAATCGAAATAATTTAAAATAATCGTTTGATACACTTAATCGATTAGGCTGAATGCAATTTTATCGATTATGAGACAGGTGAATGGACAGCATAAAAAAAAACAACACCAAAGAAATGTCATAATGCAAGGTTGCATCAACATTTTAAGCAAAATTTTGCCAGATTTTGGCTTGTTTTTTTATGAACTGTTGTATGAAAACTTAGGTACATAAGGACGCAAATAAAATGAGTATATCTTTATTTTGTCCTTTTGCATCATTTCAGCAAGCTATAAGGTTGTTTATGCATATATTTTGAGCAAATCTAAATTGTCTACTGTTTGGAAAGGTGTAGTAATTCTTAATTTGTACACATTTTGCAATAGGCTTACACGGTTTAACCGACCTAAACATGTAAATAAAGATATTTTTTACAAATTTTCTGTGTAAAATAGCTGCGTAAACTTATTTTTCTGAAAAATTCGAATTTTGAAAGTTTATGTAAATTCCTGAATTTCATGGCGTAATTTGCAACAACCTGTCGAGTCAGCTGGTATGTCATGTGTCAAAATCTTGTCGAGCAGAGTGGTTAAATTTGGAATATTTGCCGCTACATCTGTGTTTACACCATTGAGTTTGTATTTAAAGCATTATAATTTTTTTTGAAAAAGGAATACGCATTTATTATGCAGTTATGATTATTAAATAAAATAACGAAAACCGACGAGGCCGTATGAGCTTGATGCCTTTGCTTTTCCGACAAAAAAATATTAGTCTAGGAATTTGCCGCGTTTTTGTTTTCTTCAAATACATAAACGTTAAGTTTATTTTACTTTTAATTGTCATTATTTTTAATAAATGCTTATCTCATATTATTATTGTGTTATTTTTTTCGCAAATGGTACGAAAAGTAGAGTATTTTCCTCGGTAATAAAGCTGTCTTAGTCTTGGGTGAACTTAAATCCCTCGCTACACTCAGGACTCGTCTTAAATCCCTCGCTTCGCTCGTGATTTAAGTTTTTAACACCCTCGCTACGCTCGGGAGTAAACCTCAAGTCCTTCGTTATGTTCGCGATTTAAATCGTCACCCGCGACAGAAGACACTGCTTTATCCCTGTAGTGTATGTAGATATCAATATTTCGCGCTACAAAACGATACCAGTATTGTGAGTCGACGCCTCGGGCGCACGTGCGGTTATAAATACCGGTCCGAGTGGTGGGGCGGGCAGTGGAACGTCCTAGTTAACCGAGCTGCACGCACGTACGTCATTATCTCTCATCGCACGGATCACCACCATCACCTACCCTCCATACTGTCGATAGTGAAAGTCTTGCGACTTCCATTGTCGGGAGTATTCAGGGCGGGCTTCGTTGCTGCCTAACGGTTGGAGCTTGCGCACAACCGTTATAGTGGTCGCGAACAAACTAGCCTCATGAAACCCTGTCTTCATGCTAGTCCCACAGCAGGAAATATCACACCACTTTGAAGAAGATGTCATCGCCTGGCGCCCGCGGCCCATCGGGCCGCGGCGCCCCCAGCCACCAGAGCCCTCGCCCGTCGATGGATCGGACCGCCTCGCTCCCTAACCTGGGCAGCGTGACGTCCAACACATCTCAGCGTGAGGAGCCCCCAAGACGCAGCCAGCAGGGAGACGCACCAAGGAGCGCAGCTAGGCAGAGTACCGCCGGCGCCCCTACCTCAGCACAAACATCATCAGCAAGGTACAGTGCCTCCCAAACACCAGCAAAAACACCAATACCCGCGGAACGAAAATCTGCGTCGACCGTAAAGACGCCAGAAAATAATTTTTCCACGGTCCTACCTACCCACATCGGGAAAAAATCGGCGGACCGACATGTAGGCGCGCATCCATCGCGGCAACCTACCAAACCTACACAGCAACCACGACAATTAGCAGCGGAGGATGCACCTGCATTCTCAGTTCGCGCTATTGCACGTTCAGACTCGCAACGCGGCCAGGCTATGTCGCGTTCGAGTGCAACCGCGTCCAAGCAGCATGCACACGCCACAGCAACAGCTGGCATAACTGCTGCGCGTAATGCATCCTCAGGGACTCGCCCTTTACCAGCGGGCCCTGTAAAAGAAATAATTACCCGTGACCCGCGTTCGAACCGCGGTGAACCACGCCGCCAGATGGCACCACTGGTAGTTTCGTCCGCCATTACTGGCTCGCCTGCCCCGCCCCGCCAATCAGCGGCCGACTCTCCAGCCTATGATCCACGACTCACCCAATCACCAATAAGTGGGTCAAACATCTCGCTCGCGTCGCTAGGGCGCGGGGCAGAGATGGAATTTGACGAATTTACAACGCCTACAACGCCCACCCCGTCGATGGAACTCGATTTTGATTTTCAGTCGGGGGGTAGGGGGCTCAGAAGACGCCATAGCCCGGACGAGACGGCAGAGGAGGAGGCGAAGCGATACTGCGCTGACTCACAGCGCATTCTTGCGCGTGAGCAGCGTAGCGCGGGGTCGCCTACATTCGCGGACGCAGTACGACGTAGCCATTCTCCGGCATCGTCAACCGCCTCCTCCGTCACTACTAACAATAAAAATTCTAGGGTAGGCAGAGTACCTACCCCTACCCCTACGCAAGATGCAGCCCCCAACCCAGCTACGTCGGGTAACCAAGCGGGACAGCAGGCGAAGAAGAAGCGCCCACGGTACCCTCCGCTTATAGTGGAAAAGCTACCAAATTGGGCGACCCACTTTAGGGCCCTGGCCGCCAAGCTTGGGCGGCCCCCAAATGCCCGCCCATATGGCCAAGGGGTAAGATTCTCGCCTGAGAGCGAGGACGAGTACAGGGTGGTTCAACGGTACTTGACCACCCTGGAAAAAGAAGAGAACATCAGCTGGTTCGCGTACTCACTCCAGGCTGATAAGAAACTAAAAGTAGCCATCAGGGGGCTGCCACCGGACACGGACCCCAAGGAGATCGAGGAGGAGCTCCGCCGCCTAGGATACGAACCTGAATATGTCAGGCACATTAATGCGCGCCAAGGTCGCCCTGGCTGCGTGTTCCACGCCGTGCTAAACAAGACAACAAATGTCAGGGAAATCTATGACACCTCCGTATTTTTATATATGCGAGGTGTCAAGATAGAAGCATGGCGTGGCAAACGTGGGCCCGCCCAGTGTCACCGGTGCCAGAAATTTAGGCACTCGTCGCACCAGTGCCACCGCCCAATCGCTTGTGTGCGCTGCGGAGAAGGGCACACAGCAAGGGACTGCCCTCGCCCTAGAGAAGAGCCGGCCACCTGCGCAAACTGCGGGGGCCCCCACCCGGCGAGTAATATAAAGTGCCCGGTTTTCCAGAAGGAAATCGCACACAAGCGACTGGGCACTGTCGCCAGCTCCATAAACCCATCACGCCGCACTACAAACGAGGTACTAATAGAAGAGCACCGCCTAGAAGAGGCCCCAAGTGCTACACTCATGGCGACAGCAAACGGGCCCACTCAGCGCGGAGATGCCACCTCCTCCTCAGGGCGGAGGAAAAAGAAGAGGGGGGGCAAAGGCAAGAGGTCAGTCCCCCCCCCGACCCAGGAACCAAACCTAGAGGCAGCCCCTGCAAAACAAGAAGCGCAGGCAGTAAACCAACATACAGCGAAACAGAATACCACCCTGCAGCAGTCGGGTAAATTCGTCAAGATGGCCGCCAACATCGACAGAAAGCAACAAGGGCGCCATCTGACGAAAGATACGGTACTAAAAAATAGCACCGACCAATCGGCAGCCACTGAACAAAACAGTGCAGCCAATCAGAAGGCGGCACAAAACTGGAGTACAACAAAACAAAACAAGAATTTTACTGCTTGCGCAATCCAACTTCTGATGGACTTAATTAAGGCCATCAGGCAGGGGCATGACGTGGAGCAGGTTATCCTTGACGGCTTAGCTGCGCTACTTATGTTATATCATAATGAATAGCAAGCCGTTAAGGATACTTCATTGGAACGCTCACGGCCTTAAAAATAAAGTCGTTCTCCTCCGCCAGCTTTTACAAGAACAAAACATCGACGTGGCGCTAATAAGCGAGACTTTCTTGGGACCTGGGGACAGGATAAGGTTCCCAGGTTATCTCGCTTACCGAAAGGACGAGCGGTCGGCATCCGGCGTTAGTTACCGTGGCCTGGCTGTGCTTGTTAAGCGTAGAGTCGTACACCAAGAGCTTCCCGCACCAAACATAAAATCGGCCTACGCGCTGGGTGTACAGCTGCACATAGCCGGCGAGGACCTAGAGGTATACGCCATTTATAAGCCTCCCACATCAAAATTGGACATGTCGGAGGTCAGACGCCTTGTCACACACACCGATAACCCGACCATCCTCGCCGGAGATTTCAATGCAAAACATCCAGCGTGGAATAGCCACCACCAAAATTCCGACGGGAGACGACTCTTCGCAGACGCGGAGGCCCATGGGTACACGGTGTCTGGACCTGAGACGCCGACCCACTGGCCAGAAAACCACAGCTACATGCCTGACGTGATAGACATCGTCGTACACCATGGGCTGCATTGCCAGGTCACACAGCAAGTACTGGAGGACGAGATGCAGTCTGACCATCATCCAGTACTCGTCGTCCTGTCAGACATGCCGACCCGCATACAGCCTCAAGCGCCACGTCGATTAATCGACTGGGACACTTTTTCAAAGAAGGTTGATTCTACCACGCCAACTCGGCCTATCACCACAGCTGCTGACGTCGACCTACTGGCCGACGAGATCACTGCTTGCGTACAACAAGCACTGGAAACAGCAACTAAAACGCAACAGCAGGGGAGAGTGCTTCAGCCGCCCCTGCCTGCTCGCATAAGGAAGCTTATTACCGAGAAAAGGCGCCTACGCAAGCAGTGGCAACAATCTCGCTGCCCAACCCAGAAAACAGCACTAAATAAGCTGACTGAGAAGGTGAAGGCCGAGCTGTGTGCTCTGCGAGCCGCGAGTTGGGAGGAACGCATTGACGCCGCGGAGGGCGACTGGCCCTCCATACACAAGCTGTGCCGCCAGCTCAAGAATACCCCAGCTCCGGTTCGCCCACTGCTGGGCACAGACGGGGCGCTCAAATATGTAGCGGGAGACCGAGCGGAGGTCTTTGCCGAACATCTGGGGCGTCAATTCCGACCGAACCCGACTACATTGCACGAACATGTCGCAGCAGTCGAGAAACACATTGGAGATTACTTCGCCACGCCGATAGCTCCCGATGAAGATGCCATTTATTTCTCGCCTGGCGCAGTCAGACGCGCCTTCTTGCGAACGAAGCCCCGGAAGGCCCCAGGTGCCGACCACATCTCCAATACAGCGCTGCGCCACCTGCCCCACCGTATGGTCGCGGCTATCGCGCGCCTGTATACCGGGATTCTCCGCACGGGCTCCTTCCCGGCCTCGTGGAAAGAAGGGCGCGTCATAATGCTGCCCAAGGCGGGCAAGAATGTCCTGAAGCCGGAGAGCTATCGGCCGATCACTCTCCTGCCCAACATCTCCAAAGTGTTCGAGTCCCTCCTGCTGCGACATCTTACACCTCACATTGCACCACGCCCGGAACAGTTTGGTTTTCGGTCGGAACACTCCACGACGCTCCAGCTGTCGAGGGTGCTGCACCTGCTGTCGTCCACTATGAACAGGAAAGAGTACGCGGTCGCAGTATTCCTCGACATGGAAAAGGCCTTCGACCGCGTATGGCATGACGGCCTAATATATAAGCTGTCAACATCCAGCGCGCCCCGTCGCGTGGTAAGAATAATCCAATCTTTTTTGACCAACAGGACGTTCAGAGTGGTGGTGGAGGGCGAGCTGTCCACCCCCCGCCCAATATTGGCGGGCGTGCCACAGGGCGCCGTATTATCGCCTGCGTGTTACTCACGTTACACCGACGATATCCCCACTACTCCAGAAGCTACGCTAGCATTGTACGCAGATGACGCTGCGTACATCACCAAGTCCATGAACGCAAACCACGCAGCAGTCAAAATGCAGCGCGCCCTCGACACCATCCCCGAGTGGCTAGCTAAATGGCGGCTATCGGTTAACGTGGGTAAGACGCAGGCTCTTGTTACAGGACACGTGACCCTCCCACCACCACTGACACTACAAGGAGCCGACATAGAATGGTCCCCCCACGCTAAGTACCTGGGGGTGACCATTGACCGTCGGCTCACGATGGGGTTGCACGTCAGAAAGGTCGCGGCGCAATGCAGGGTCGCTCGTAACCTCCTCCACCCGGTGCTCTCATCTCGCCTCCCCGTCCGTGCCAAGCTGGGAATTTACAAAACCTACCTGCGATCCATACTTACATATGCAGCCCCAGCTTGGTACGCCCTCACTAGCGAGGGTACCAAGAACAAACTCCGCGTACAACAAAACCAAATACTCAGACGCATCCTAGACGCGCCTCGCTATGTGAGGAATGACGTCATCCTGCGTGACGTAGGGATAGAGAGCCTGGATGTTTTTATTGAGCGACTCGCAACAACTCTGTTCGCGCGGGCCGACGCTTCTGCCTGGCCCCATATCGCCGATATAGCGCCATGGCACGCGCGCCCGCCCGACAGAAAGCGCCTCCCACGTGACCTCATCTCTGATACCGCAACCCCATCCACCACCCGGACTTGACGCCTGAGTAAGCAGCAACAGTCTACACGCTGCTTACTCAAACAGTAACACTACCCACCCCACACGACATACACGGCGTGAAGTTTGTTCTAAGTTAATATAGACAAGCTTTACGTCGTAAACAGACATACATAACTATTCATTCGCTAGTACACATGCACCGAATAGCGCTGCGGTCGCCGCGCGCCATCGGTTATCATGAGCGGTGTAATACAGGTCATTGCCGCTCCCACACACACAAACGGCGCTAGTAGTAGCTAGTCGCTTTCATTATCAAACTGTAGGTTCGTCCAAAGTCGACGCTCCTGCCGCAGGTCGTCTTAGCTGGGCCTCTCAGGGTACGCCCTGGGTCTCACTCGGCTGAGGTGGACCGCCAGGAGGTCGTGAAGAAACGGCGGACCGTTCATAACGGCCGTCGTGGCGCGCCTACAGTCACATACAGCAAGCCAAACACAGTGCGCGTTGGTGCCTCAGTACATTAGTACAAAAGACATCAACGCGCACACAAGTTAGGTGCAAGACCACCAAGCGACGAGCTCATCGTTGTGAGCTCCGGTACTGCATCCGCGGGCTGGGAACGGATGTTCCGGCACCGCTCGCCCCACCCCCTTGCGGGGGTGGCGCGACTCCCACTGAGCGGGGCGGGCAGTTGATATCGAACTGTTGGCCTGTGCGGTAGTGCGTTAGCGAGTCGGCGAGTCTAACTTCTAACCAGTGAATAGGCATACATTACAATCCCCTTGGTTAATAATCTACTAATAGTAAAGCTCGTAACTAATTTTCGTTCATGTTTTTGAGACACTAAAATTATATTTTATGTGTCTATCAGTATGTAATAGGTTATATAGTCTAATAACAATAGATTAGAAGCATTAATATACATACTGATTGTGTTATTACGGAAAGAAACAAGTATTTAACTCCGTAAACACAACCGTCATCGACGACCGATTAGTTCCAATGACCCGTAAGATGGCGGCGCTTGATATTTATACTAAAACCACTTAGTGTAGAATTTTGATAACTTTAAACTCATGTTTTGGGGGCTTTTACATAGTTTATAGTGCGCATATGGCGCTTATGTATTAGAATTATGCATAAAGTATCTTAGACATATGATATATGTATAGTTTTAAGGAAATAAAAATATTTTGTTTACTTATTTTAGACCCCCCGATTTGGGCGGGGTACGAAGTAGTGCTATAGGTATTCTATTCACCTACCAATCAGATTATTTCCTTACACATAATTGTTTTGTTAGGAAACACCATCTAGGTGTTCTAGATAGGATAGCTGGATACCATGACTGAGAAATTATACATAATAGCAGTACATGGCCAGTCTTAATGCATTTTCACTCTGAAAAGGCAAATATGCATACATTTTGCTCAAGTAAGTGTTTAGAAAATTCGATACAAGCCATTTAGCGCTTCTAGGTGACCTAGAATTCTGTCTGGGCCCTATAAATAGATAGCACCTATGTAATTCTAGTACATAGACATTACTTACTTGAGATAATGTGTCTGTGTATGCCGGCATGGACGTTTCTATACGTCTGCCGATGGGTCGCTGCGTCCAGGGACATTTGTTGCTTGGTCAGCTATAGATATGCTGTCTGAAGCATTACCTCCGTGGACCCTCAGGCAGGCGCTTAGACTCAGTCACAATGCAGAGCTAATATATAGCTATATACACACATGCACAGACGTTAAAGCTATGGAACAACGCGATATTTCGTATTCGGCCGCTTCACGGCACCTTAAGCAGGAGAAAGGCTGGTGGTACACCCATCAGGGTACCGCCATTCGGCAGCCCAGTTCTCCAGCTACTCAACCACACTTCCAGAAGGAGCCTAGCTCTGGTGGTTGAGGAGCTAATCGACCTAACATAGGGCGAGGTTCTATGGCTTTTTCATGTAAACAAACATGTAATAAGAGATGCTGCTTCGAGGGTCGGACATATATCCACCAAACTTCTACCGTGGGATAGCCCATCGTGAAGGCTATCCGATGGTGAATGTTTGGTGAGGATCCGCCCAGCAGCTTGACCACAAATTGAGCTTATGAGCCAAGATCGGGAGCATAAGCTAAACTTTCGTACCTTCACGCGGCTGTACGCCTGAAGGTTATCACTATAATAACCGTGACACTTATGTGTGTCGACGGCCCAGTAGGAGGGATCCAAGTCCCTCGCTGGTACCTTAGAGCTAAAAGGTCTACTTTTAGTAGAAACTCGATTGTAAAGCTTTAAACTGGCGGGAATTCCCTTTCTTTGATGTTCTCCTTACGAGAACTCCCTGATGGTAGGGGTTAGGGACCTGGATCAAGGACCGGAGATAGGTCCTCGAGACCTATCCAAAGGTGCAAGTTTGACCAGAATCGGTCCAGTGGAAGGGTAGTTCCTGTCAGTTTCAAGCTACGAGTCTTAGCTTATATTTTTCGAAAAGTTTTTGCGCACGGAATATCGTGGTCCTCGTTGCAGTCGAGTTTGTGTGAACGATAGTGCGCAGGCGCATTATCGTATTGTACCCATTATTTCACCTAAAGTCGTTTCCACGCATCATTGTGTAGCGAGGGCCAAGAAGAGACGTCGCTTCTGGCCATGAACAAATAGTTTTTTATTTAATCCGGACATCACTTTTCACCTCAACATCTCTCAACCAATTCATTGGGATCATCCCAATATACCAAGTCGGTGTTGTTTTTGTATTTCTTTAACTTTGGCAAGTTGCCTCCAAGTTTGGCGTGAATGTTATCATTTAAAGTTTCAGAAAAAAATGGTCTGATTATTTCACGATATTTAATTCCTTTATCACCTTTTATTTGACCTTTAGGATTGAAGTCTCTTCTGTGAGCATTTGTGTAATGCAATATATCCTTGTAGAATTTTAAATCAGGTTTTTTTCGAAGTAGAAGTTCTTTCAGGCCAGGAGTTAAATTGTAAGATTTATCACCGATTTTAATCAAAATGACGCTATCTTTATTCAAACTATCGCAATTAGTAAATGATACTATTGAATTACCCATACATAAAGTTTTGTTTTCACTTCTTATACCAAATGGTATATTTAAACCATCATAAATATCATGTACGGGACGGACGTGATCGTCCAAGACCGACAGGCAATCAGGAGGTTGTAAGGCTCCTGCTTGAACGCGTTGACGCCCCTTGCACCTATTGTTCAGTTGTCATCTGGTAACTATGGACCTTGGAGACACTTGAAGGCTGCCAAGTAGGTTGAGGTGAAAAACGTGATGTCCAGGTTAAATAAAACTATTTGTTCATGGCCAGAAGCGATGTTCCTTCATGGTCCTCGATGCGCAATGATGCGTGGAAATACTTTAAGTGAAATAATGGCTACGAAATGTTCACGCGCCTGCGCACTATTAAAGAAGCGAACTCGACTGCGACGAGGACCACAACATTCCGACCGCAAAAACTTTTATTTTCAAAATAATATACGCTAAGACTCGTAGCTTGAAACTGACAGGAACTACCCTTCCACTGGACCGATTCTGGTGAAACTTGGATAGGTCTCGAGGAGACCTTCCCTCCGGTCTTTGATCCAGGTCCCTAGCCCCTACCATCAGGGAGTTCTCGTAAGGAGAACGTCGAAGAAAGGGAATTCCCGCCAGTTTGAAGCTTTACAATCGAGTTTCTCCTAAAACTAGACATGTTAGCTCTAGGGTACCAGCGAGGGACTTGGAGCCCTCCTACTGGGCCGTTGACACACATAAGTGTTACAGTTATATTCAAAACATTCAGGCGTACAGCCGCGAAATGGTGCGAGAAGTTAGCTTATGCCCCTGATCTTGGCACATAAACTCGATTCCTACTCAGACCGCTGGGTGGATTTTTAAGTTACATTCACACCCGGGTAGCCCTCGTGATGGGCTATCCCAAGGTAGAAGTCCGGTAGCTACATGTCCAACCCCCGATGAGTTATCGTTTGTTACAAGTTTGTTTACATAGCAAATCCATGTAACCTCGCACCATATCAGGTCGCTTAACTCCTCAACCACCAGAGCTAAGCTCCTTCCGGAAGTGTGGTTGGGTAGCTGGAAAACTAGGCTGTCTGACGGCGGTACCCTGATGGGTGTACCACCAGCCTTTCCGCAGCTTAAGGTGCCGGGAAGCGGCCGAATACTAAATTTTACGTCGTCTCACATCTCTAATGTGTCTGTGTGCGTTACATACCCCTATATACTAGCTCTGTGTCATGACTGAGTGTAGGCGCCTGCCTGAGGGTCCACGAAGGTAATGCTTCAGACAGCATATCTATAGCTGACCAGGCACCAAATGTCCCTGGACGCAGTGACACATCGGCAGCCGCATAGAAACGTATGCCGATACACAGACACATCCTCTCAAGTAAGTGACGCCCATGTACTAGAATTACATAGGTGCTGTCTATTTATAGGGCCTAGACAAAATTCTAGGTCACCTAGAAGCGCTAAAACGGCTTGTAACGAATTTTCCAAACACTTACTTGAGTAAAATGTATGTGTATTTCCCTTTTTAGAGTAAAAATGCATTAAGACTGGCCATGTACTGCTATTATGTATAATTTCTCAGTCATGGCATCCAGCCATCCTATCTAGAACACCTAGATGGTGTTTCCTAACAAAACAATTATGTGTAAGGAAGCAATCTGATTGGTTGGTGAATAGAATACCTATAGCACCACCTGATACCCTGCTCAAAACGGGGGGTCTAAAATAAGTAAACAAAATATTTTTATTTCCTTAAACCTATACATTTATCATATAACTAAGGTACCTTATGTATAATTCTAACACATAAGCGCTATATTCACACTATAAACTATGTAAAAGCCCCCAAAACATGAGTTTAAGGTTATCAAAATTCTACAAAAACTGGTTTTAGTATAAATATAAGGTGCCGCCCTCTTACAGGTCATTGTGAACTAAACGCTCGTTGATGATGGCTGTGTTTTACGGAGTTAAATACTTGTTTCTTTCCGTAATAACACAATCAGTATGCATATTAAAGCTTCTAATTTATTGTTATTAGACTATATAATTCTATTACCTACTGATAGACACATAAAATATAATTTTAGTGTCTCAAAAACATGAGCAAAAATTAGTTACGAGCTTTACTATAAAAGGTTTTTTCACCTACCGACATCGCTTAGTATGCGATGGCGCTCTGGGGTGAGCAGACGTGTGTCTGTCAATACTATTTATTTTTTACATATGACTACCTATGTAAATGGTGACGTATCGTCGCGAACATATCATATTCCTCTAAGAAAATATCTACATCATCTTCCATTTTAGGAGACTTTTTAACCAATTGGGTGGAATTATGTATTGGTTCGTAACAATCCTCAAACTCTGTAGTCGTGCTAGTATTAATATCATCCAATTCAATATCTCCAGAACATGGGGGGGTTGTATTTTGTAACAAAAATATTTTTTCCATATTTGTGTTGAAATCAGCTAGGGTTTTAAGAGGATCTGTGACAGGTTTAAGCATTTTATCGAGTGACAAGTTCATTGTGTGTTCCTGGTTCTTCATATTTTTTATTTTATTCTTTATGGAGTCTACGGACTTCATTAATTCTATCTTAATATTTTTCTCCATATTTTATTATCAACTGCGTTCAGCTAATGAACAAATCATACTGAATTTGTTTTCGCATGTTAATTACTTATATGTATAAACAATAACATGGGTTTTAAACATAACTGGCTAAAGGTGAGTGTACTATTAGGGTATGCATCTGCCTAACCCTTCGAGGGTTACAGACATGATGTATGTACGATCAATCAATCAAATTTAAAAAAAGTATCAAAGTTCTGCCTGTACCTTCCATTATTTAATGACGATTCTTTGTTAATAAGTAGAAAATTATAAGGTTTACTCCAAACAGTTTGACAAATATTTTTAAACTCTTTCCATTCTAAATCAGAACTCACATGCTCTTCATAAATATGCTTTAAATTCACATCGTCTTGTTTAAATATTATAAGAAAATTTACATTATCACGTAACAATTGCTTCGGAATTTTGGAATAGGTTTGTGATAGGTAGAAGCAATCGATTTGCTTATGTCTACCCATAGAAAAATAATTGCGGATATTAATTTGATTTTCACATGCTACATCATCAAAAATAAATACCGAGTTAGTTAAAGCTTCACTAGGAGGGATAAGGACATCTTTGTCATCATTAAAATCGTAGAACTTTATTTGAGGTACTCTTCTTAATACTTCGCTTAAGAAACGATATTTTGGCTGAAAACTAGTTTTTGAGTAAAGGTAAAGATTCTGAAATTTCAGTCCATTTTCATGCAGAAGCAAACTGATCATCACGTTTGTTTTACCACAGTTCGAAGGACCACATATTATAAAACGAATCGTGTTAGGCAGTAAAATGCTGTGTTTTATTTGATGAGCAGAGTCACTAAAATTTAGTTTATTATTAAAGTTAAGAGATATGGTTGTTTGATCAACTTCATCTTGCTTATTACTTCATTTCTTTACAGACCTTCATATTTATATACTGACTTATATGGTAAGTAACTTTATCCCAATCCTACAACAAGTTTACCCCCAGTTTCCCAGCTCAAAATTCGCCGATAATTTTGAGCTGGGAAACTGAGGGTTAGACTTGTATTATTGAGTTAGTATTTGCATGTGTAACTTAATTCCTATAAGTGTTTCAATATAGTGGAGCAACAAAGCTCATAGTTCATTTTATTACTATTGCTCCAATATGTAGGACCTATTCAACTGAATTACAATTTAATAAAATCTTCGAGGCAAGTATTTCTATAATTGTGATGTGTCAATAATTTTATTAATGATAAGAATTTATGTATAACCTTTTTTTCCTTTTTTACAGAATCAGATATGTCTGTCTCCCCATCGTATAGTCCTGTGGAGAGTGATTTTCTTGCGGTGCGTATTTAATTTATCGTTATTTGAAGCATTTGTAATTTACACTTATTATTCTTAATTCTTTATTGTACACCAAAACTATACATTTACACAAAGTGAAATCAATATTCATGTACAAAGGCGAGCTTAACTCCAAAATTGAGTTTTCTTCCAGCAAAGCTTTGAGTGATAGAGCTCATAATAATTGAGTGTTGTTGTATGTGTTGGATGTGAAATGTTATAATATTTTATTTTATTACAGGAAACGAATAATCTTTGTCCAGACGACGCCTACTCTATTGGAAATCCGTTTCTTTTTGCGCAAGACAGGGAAACCTTTTATAATGCAGAAGCAGAACTAGCACATCAGGAGTATTTAAATAAAAAAAAGGAAGAACAAAAATCCATGGAAACTAAAGACCTTAAAAGAAAGAAATCAAACAATAACAAGAAGGTCATGAAAAAGTATCCTACACAGTCTTCATCCTACGTCATTCGGAAGGAGACAGGAATACCTCATCATTTAATCAAAATACTTATTTATGATCTTACCAGATGTGTAAAAGACAATAAACAAAACTGTGAAATTGACAATGATGTGGGTGATAGCGCTGACGTAAACATCCAGTACCTTGTAAAAGATGATTATGATGAAATTTTAGATGAAACTGAACATCTAGTCGGCAAAGTAGTGAAAAAATTAAGTAATAAGCAGTATTAAATGTGTGTAATATGAACAGTTTGTTTTTGTGATTGTGAACATGTAAGTGTGTGTTTTGATTATATGATTATGTTAAATTATGTTTTTTGTTTTTGTAATATTGAAGTCTTTTTCATGTAAATATATGAATGTGAAAGTTTAATAAATATTATAATTTCCAACTTGACTAGTTTCATTTTGTGTTAGACTGTCTGGGTAGTAAAATAACATAATAAAACACATCACGCCATATTCATTCATTCCTGGAGTTCATTCGTACATTCATATTCATTCATTCGTTGTAAATGTCATTAATTTCATTCGCATTGCGCCCATATTTTCGAAGTTATGAACGCAAATTGAAAAATAAAACTAATGATTTAAACCACCCAATTTATCGATGAGAACGATAATGCATGCCATCTATAATTAAAACATGAAATTAAGTTGGACTTGACTAACTATCAAGTTCTTCACTTAGTAACTAGATGGCCCACTACATTAAAACATTATCACATTATAATAAAGGTTTAGCCCATCGTCATTTCTTCTGATAAATGAATAAATTTACTAAAGAATTCAGAAAAACCTACCAAGTGCGAGTCGGACTCGCGCACGAAGGGTTCCGTACCTATATCGCAAAAAAACGGCACAAAAATCACGTTTGTTGTATGGGAGCCCCACTTAAATATTTATTTTATTCTGTTTTTAGTATTTGTTGTTATAGCGGCAATAGAAATACATCATCTGTGAAAATTTCAACTGTCTAGCTATCACGGTTCATGAGATACAGCCTGGTGACAGACAGACAGACAGACAGATAGACAGACAGACAGACAGACAGACGGACCGCGGAGTCTCAGTAATAGGGTCCCGTTTTTACCCTTTGGGTACGGAACCCTAAAAAATAAGTTTAAAACACTTATTCGAACTGAGAATTGAACTCAGACTCAGGTTATAGGTACCTATTTCTTTAGACAAATGAGTATATTTATTACATAAAATGAAAAATAAAACGAGAAATAGTATAATTCAACAGATTTTTATTGTTTATGCAATGATAATATATTATTGTAACATTATAAAATCAAAGAAAGTAAATAGTAGATACTAAAATTAAGTACATAGACAAAAATAAACAGCTTAGAACATAGTACGATGATGACCCCAAGGTACAGTATAATTTACATTTTTTCTTATTTGACGTTTGTCATCATTTCCATTAAGTACTGGTGCGTATAACCTCTAGAAGATTACTAGAAAAATCACACGCGCTTGAACCTAAATTATTAGAGTAATCTAGGCTATAATTGCTGATTCAGCAGTGCTAAGAAAAATACGCAGATGAGACGAAAGGCAATGGATAAAGTTCAATTTACTAATTATGCCACATACCTTTGAAACAGCGATTCCCATGCAGATGCAGATTGATGTCACGTTCGGGAAGTTCAGCTCACAGACTCGATACACTACGCTGGCCAGCGGTACACAACACAGTATGTCTAGGTAATACAAATGACACTTTCATGTAGGTTCAATAAGTGGTTTGGGCGAGATGATGCGTGATGATGGGCGCATACACGCAATCAACCATGGTGGTTAACGAACAGATAATGGCCGGCGGCCGTCTATCCGGCAGCGACGCGTTGACAGAGGCGCCACCGCGCGGGATATCACCAAACCAACGATATGTGACACTTATTTAATAAACTGGAACTATTAAACCAATGCCTCTCAATCGCCCTATGGTGATGTAATAAAAATATAAGAACTATAAATTAGGAAGCGTAACCATTTTCCCCGGCTTGAAAGTTCCCACTTTCGAAACACAAAGGAGAAGGAAATAAATTTGCAGGTCATCATCACAACTCTACCAAAAGTTATGAGAACTCTAAAGTTGCGACTCTCTATTACAAATAGGAATATTTAACTAACTATTCTACGCGGTAACTAAATCTAATACTGCACATTGGTGCAAGGTAAAATTTCATATTAATGTAACGAAACTAACTTATTGCGTTGGCAAAGGGCACAACTTTACTACCGGGCGACTCTGAAGGATCCCGCTTTTAGTCTTTACGGATGCGACTCTACAAACTCCGTTTTTATCTGGAAATATTTCTGTGATTACTCCTAATGGCCAATGCAGCGGCATCACATTGTCCTGCATGGAGACGACAACCATACCGACCCGTATTGGATTGGCAGGGGTGTTCCATTTCTGTTTGGATTGTAGGGTGTGCAGATACTCTTGACGCCACCGCTTCTAAAAAGATTGAACCATTTTATCAGTTAATTCATAACGCGAAATAAGATGTAACCGCGTTTCATTGATTTCGCGGGCGGGTAAAAATATAAGAGGTTTCGTATGCAAGAAGTGCGCCGGCGATAATGAAGTGGGCTCTGACGGATCCGAGCTGATCGCATACAGAGGCCTCGAGTTTAATAAAGCTTCTATTTGAGTTAGTATAGTGTTAAACTCATCAAAACTAAGAATTTGCTGACCGATGACTTTGCAGAGATGCGTTTTGACATTCTTTACTTCACTTTCCCAACAAAATGTGGAGCTCTACAGGGGATGTTTTTAAGTGTTATTCGATGCTCTGCAAGTTCTCTTTCCCATAAAGGGTGATACTCTTTAGCCAAGAATTGGTAGAGATCTCGTAGATAGGATTTGGCACCAATAAAATTGGTAGCGTTATCTGTGTAAAGACACTGAACCGGCCCTCTACGCGCCAAGAAACGTTTAAAAGCGGACAGAAAACTCGCAGTGCTAAGATCTGAGGCAATCTCAAGATGCAGAGCACGAGTTGTCAGGCACGTAAAAAGGCAGATATACGCTTTCCTCGATTTTTGGCCTCTAGCACGTATCGACGTGATCAAGAAAGGTCCCGCGTAGTCGCAACCTGTTTGAGAGAAAGCCTTAGGAGCCGACTCAACGCGAAAACGTGGCAAATCCGCCATTATAGGAAAGGTAGGTCGCGGCTTTGCTCGAAAGCAAAGGTTACAATTAAAGGTAATGTGACGTGCAATACGTCGAGCGGACAGGATCCAATACCTCTGTCGTAAGAGAGATACGAGCAAGGTTGGTCCTGTGTGGAAATTTTTCACATGATAGTGGGAAACTAAAAGCTCCACTATATGATCTTGACGCGGCAGAAGGATCTGATGACGCGAGTCAAAATCTAGCTCAGCGTTTGCTAGGCGACCTCCAACGTGGATAAGTCCTTCGTGGAGGAAGGGACTTAGCCGCTGTACTGACTTAGAGCACAACTCATTGCGGGCTAAGCGATCGAGATCAGCTTCAAAATGAATCCTCTGCACAGATCGCCACACAATAAATTCAGCGAACTCTAGATCAGACGCGATAACGGGCCCTCTAGGGAGTCGTTTGATAAACTTATAAACGAAGCAAATGGTTTTTAAGTATTTCAACCAGGACGAGAATCTAGTAGAGCGAGCGTATAAAATGTTGTCGGAAGGAGGACTTCTGTCCGAGCATTTGTGCGAGAGCACCGACAGGAAGCCACGGGCTTCATTTCGGGAAGCTCTTGCGACTCGCCTGAAACAAATGGTTTTATCGGCCATTCAGCGCGCGGAAGTTTAAGCCACGGCGGTCCATTTAGCCACAACGGATGATGAACTAATTGAACAGGCGTTAAACCGCGAGAGAGGCAATCACTAGGATTTTCAGACCCTTTCACATGGAAAAAGTGATCTGCCGAAAGATTCTCATGAATCTTAGCGATACGATTGGCTACGAAGGTGTGCCATCGATGCGGTGCGGAATGAATCCAACTCAAGGTTACAGTTGAATCCGAGAAAGCTACGACTGCCTCAATGGCGTGCCGAGCTGCGAAAAGATTATATACTCGCCTTATCACAGTTGATAAGAGGAATGCAGCGGATAACTCGAGACGAGCTAGCGAAACTACTTTCAGTGGCGCGACTTTAGATTTCGCACACACCAGCGAAACGACGATACTACCGTCGGGTCTGACAACGTGGGCGTAAACCGAACCACCGTAAGCTTTCTCACTAGCGTCGGCGAAACCGACGAGTGAGAGCCTACAGCGTTCTATGACGCCGACATGTCGCAAAAATCTCAATTCGGAGATAGTTGGCAGTTCAGCGTTAAATTGTTCCCACAGACGAACAATGCGAGGTGGTGGGACGTCATCCCATCCAAGTTTAACAAGCCAAAGCTCTTTGATAAGAAGCTTGGCGTATAAAATTATCGGTGCCACGAGGCCTAAAACGTCGAAAAGACGTGCAATGGAAGACAGAATATTCCGTTTCGTGCACGGGCGAACATTAGGGTTAACCTGGAATACGAAACAATCCTCATCAGGGAGCCAACGAAGCCCCAGTATTTTCTGTGTCGGATCTTTACTTAGGTCCACGCTCTGTGAAAGTCGTAATGACTCTGGAATATTCCGAAGAACATCGCCACTATTGCTAGACCACTTCGTCTGCTGAAAATCACCGAGAGAGAATATTTTTATTAGTTCACGAGCCGAGTCTATAGCCAGCGCAGTGCTAGGTATCGAACTAACTATGTCATCTATGTAAATATCTCGCTGCAAAATGTCCCTGGCGAGAGGTAACTGCGTTCCTTCATCCTGACATAACTGTTGGATAGTGCGAATAGCTATAAAAGGACTACACTTTAATCCAAAGGGAAGCACAGAAAACTGATAAATTTGAAGTTCTTCTTCCTCATTAAACCGATATAAGATACGTTGAAGCGAACGATCTTGTGGGCGTATACCTATACGTAGGTACATAGATTTGACATCTGCGGAAATAGCGACACTAAAAAGCCTAAAATTTAACAAGATGTTAAAAAGGTCAGCCTGAAGGACTGGACCTGCGTACAGGATATCATTGAGCGAGGTACCGTTATCTGTACATGCACTGGCATCTAGGACCACGCGCAGCTTAGTGGTTACTTTATCCTCTCGAATAACAGCATGGTGAGGAATATAGTAGTCCCTTTCTCGCTCCTTACAATTTCGTTTGGGCAACCCACATTCAGGTACGATATTCTGCACCAAAGAAATATAATTGTTCTTTAGATAATCCCGTATGACGTCATCATAAAGAAGCTTGACGTTAGGAAGCGATTTAAGTTTACGTTCGAGGCTATGGAATCTCTTGCGAGCTATATCAAAGGAATTTCCTAACGCTGACGCGTCTGTTTTCAGTGGTAAGGCTGCAACATACTTGCCATTTGGAGCGCGGGTAATTGTGCTACAATAAAACTCTTCACAGTGTTTATCATCCACACTCCCAACGGACGAAGCAGTAACATCTTCAATCTCCCAAAACTTACGAAGATCGAAGTTATCGAAAGAACTCGCAAAGAAAGACAGAGTGTCAGTTGCAGGTTCGACAATTGGTGCTTCTCCTAGAAGTATGTAGCCGAGCGTAGTCTCCAATGCATCAAGGCAACCGGGTGCGCTGGTCACGTGACCGGGTCGCAATAACTTAGCGAACAACGTGACCCCAAGCAACATGTCAATATTACCTGGCACACCCCAGCTGTCATCTGCGAGTAGTTTAAGATCAATATGCTTCAATTCGGCAGTATCTATAGCACCCAGAGGAAGCTGTCCGGTTATCTGATCCAAGACTAGAGCGTCAATTTCATACCTAGGCTGCGAGCAAAACCGTGAGCTGAACGTAAGATTCAGCGAGCCGCGAACGGGCTGCGACGTGCCACCAATACCACGAACGGTAGTTATTGAGTCAGTATGTATAGTTAGACCGAGCATACGGCAGCAACGCGATGTCATATAATTCTTTTGCGACCCAGGGTCCAAAAGACATCTAACCACCACGCCCCTACCCTTCCTACCCGCCACTAACACCTTGGCAGTAGCCAGCACTTCGGTACTGCGTGTGGCCTGGACTTGAGCAGAAGCATGCGTACACAACGCCACACGATCCGAAGGAGCTGGGTCGGCCGCAGAAACGGAGGCTGGGTCGCTAGCGGGCGCCAGCGGAGGTGCCTGCGTCGATTGCCCAAATTGCAATAAGGAATGATGCTTACCGTTGCATTTCCTACATGTTGACTTAGATAGGCACTTAGAGACGGTATGTTGGCTACTTAGGCAGTTACCACATCTCTTATTGTCTTGTACAAACTTAAATCTATTATCCGCGCTCAACTTTTGAAACGCTTTGCACATAAACAAGTTTTTATGTGTGGATTGACAAAGCGAACATTTAGATTCAGTAGCCACAGACACCTGCGATACCTTAGATGAGGTGCTGGGTCTACCTGCGGGGGCGGGCTTAGTTGCCGCAGAAGAGGAGCGATATAAGATTTTTACTTGTTCACGAACAAACTTTACGAAATAATCATAATGCGGCGCTTTGGGCGCACGGTTGGCGCAGTGGTTGAGCGATTGACTGCAGCGCTGCGTGTCGCGGGTTCGATTCCCGCACGGAACAAATATTTGTATGACCTACACATAGTTGTTCCGGCTCTGGGTGTTTGTGTATGTGAGTTTGTATGTTTGTAAACGCACCCACGATACAGGAAGAAATTTCTAGTGTGGGGCAACGTTTTTAAAAAAAAAAAAAAAAAAAAAAAAAAAAAAAAAAAAAAAAAAAAAAAAATAATCCAACTCTTGTTGATTACGAAGCGACATTTCAAAATGTTTTGCTGTATCTGAGTCTATTAACTTAAGACCCCAATGAATAAATATTATATCAACCAAGTTAGGTATTTTCAATTGTTTGAGTCCCGCAACCGTAGAAGTCAATTTATCGAAACCTTGTTCAATATTAGCGGGTGTCGGTCCGAACGACTTCAATGAGAACAGCTGATTTAGATAATTAGTGGCGAGCGCGCGTGTATCCAGGTACTTTGCGATAAGCGCATCCCAGACAACGCGGTAATTATCGCCAGAAGGTACAATACCTACTGCCACATTCCTAGCCTGTCCCTTTAAACAACTCAACAGATAATGAATGCGGTCAGAATCTGATAAATCTGCATTCGTATGTATAATACGCTTGAAAGTCTCATAAAAGAACGGAAAGCTCTGAATATCACCGTCAAAGGTAGGCAGCTCAATTTTAGGTACTTTTATATGATGAGCATAAGGGCTCGCTGTCGGGCTAGGTTCCTTGGAAACATTTGATTCAGTTAATGAAGATAAAGTCATTTTTATCTCGCCGACCAACTCATCAAATGAATGCAAGGCACTATAGCTTACTTCGCACTTTGGATCAAGTGTCAATTTTAACATATTTATCTCGTCCATTATCTCATTGAATTCGCTACGTTGGCCGTCAATTTGTTTAGCCTGAGCAATAAAAGACTCACGTAATCTTTCGGTTGTTAAAGATTCTGTTGAATCCAAAATCCTTTGAACCCGCGCGAAATACGAGTCTCGTTTACATTCCAAAAATCTAAGTTTAACCTTGTCCGTCATGGTGAACAGAAGTTAAAATATGGAAACAAAAAAATCAACAAGTCTTTATCTTTTACGGAACCCGCGTAAGTGAAATTAGTGTTCCAACCAAACCGATAACTCAACGAAAGCTTTTACAACTTAAGTAAACAATAATACGGAACGATCCGTACACGCGAACCCTAACAATAATAAATTGTAAGGTGAAATAAAAAATATAAAGCGTAAAAAGTTTGAACCACGTGCAAGTAACAAAGTCTAATGCAAATAAAATAGTAAGCACGCGTAATAACTTAAGAACGTGCCCATCTATAGCATATACATATTATATAGTATGTATTTATGATTAGCTTAGAGATACCTGCAACCCGATAATTAGCATTTATGTCGGATGCGACGCGATAACTTTTTATTACTACTTCTATTTATATGAGATTAACTTACTCAATACATAGCATATGTATCTACATATTCTTAACCAACAATAAGTTAAGCGTGAAACTTAGAAACAAGTATGGTACTTATTTCCGTAAGCGATGCGATTATGTTCGTAACGAAATACCTTCGTAAAGAAACAATAAACTTCCTAACAAGTAAATACGCAGATGACCGTTCGAAGTAAGTTATCTAGTAAGTACTACGTTTACATAGTTAGGTGCGGGGGTGATATGTATAAATATACGGCTGTTTCCTATGAGGAGAACTAAGCGCGTAAAGTTTATTCAAATCTGTTATTTTACCTGAAGGATCCTATCAAAAGATCAAGTTACCTTACAAAATAAAATAACAAGCGACGCAATAATAATTTGATTAATTGCAATAATTAATCAAATGCGATTGAATCTCGGATTATAAAAAATACCTACTCGTGCAATACGAGTATAGTAGGCATTTACCTAACGAACCTACAGTAGTAGTGTATCATACAATAACAATCAATGTCATTCATTCAGCAAATCTCGATTAGAAAAAACTATATGAAAGTTTCTAATGCGTAAATAAAAGTTAGCCGAACAATAATAATAACTGGAATATTCCACAGTCACGTAGGCCAACTAGACGAATGTTCTACCAGACTACCCACAATTTTCGTACACGAACAAAAAAATATGTAATTACGCTGAAAACTAACTGATTTATTTAATTAAACTTATTTAGCGATATGAATCAACGTTGATATTCAATTAAATGTATTTTTCGGAGTTTTAATTATTGAAATTAAAGATATAAGTTAACAATTAATTTGCCGGTAGAAACTACTACATGCAAGGCAGCCACAGCCTTATTCCCAACGCAATAGAGGCGAGAATTGTGTGATGATCTGCAATTACTATGGAAATTTCCCAAACTTTTTGCTTAAAAAAAGACTTTTAGAACTTAAAATTAGGCTGTAAATAGGCCCAAATTTAATTTATCCAGCTAGAAGGACCAAAATGGTGCGTATAACCTCTAGAAGATTACTAGAAAAATCACACGCGCTTGAACCTAAATTATTAGAGTAATCTAGGCTAGGCTAGTATTGCTGATTCAGCAGTGCTAAGTTAAAGGAGAAAAATACGCAGATGAGACGAAAGGCAATGGATAAAGTTCAATTTACTAATTATGCCACATACCTTTGAAACAGCGATTCCCATGCAGATGCAGATTGATGTGACGTTTGGGAAGTTCAGCTCACAGACTCGATACACTACGCTGGCCAGCGGTACACAACACAGTATGTCTAGGTAATACAAATGACACTTTCATGTAGGTTCAATTAAGTGGTTTGGGCGAGATGATGCGTGATGATGGGCGCATACACGCAATCAACCGTGGTGGTTAACGAACAGATAATGGCCGGCGGCCGTCTATCCGGCAGCGACGCGTTGACAGAGGCGCCACCGCGCGGGATATCACCAAACCAACGATATGTGACACTTATTTAATAAACTGGAACTATTAAACCAATGCCTCTCAATCGCCCTATGGTGATGTAATAAAAATATAAGAACTATAAATTAGGAAGCGTAACCAAGTACTAATTTATTAATTTTCTCTGCATACAACTTATGATTTTTAGATCGAATGACATAGTATCTCTGAGATTTATGTCATTATTCAAAATATTTCTATATTTTTCAATTGTGAGTTTATTAGAAACAGATTTTTTAACTCCTTTGGCTTTTTTAATTGTATTGTTTAAACTATTTATACAGTATAGTTTAGCCCTCAAACCAATAAACTCAGTAATGACATCTCCACCCATCTCATCCTTAAAATAGCCAGGTATTTGTTTATTCGCTTTCGGAATACCGTAAACATTATTTTCTTCAAAGTTGGCTAGTATCAAAATATTGTATATTTTGTTTCATGTCTTTATAAAAATCGTCTGTATGTATTAAATACAAGAGACTATCAGTATCAGTATAACAAAGGTTTATACCATCTTTATATATTTTCTTCATAACAGAATAGTGAAATTGATATAAATGACACTTTGCTAATTCCAGTATTGTAAAACCAATGTATATTGTATGTATCTAAAACAACTTTAGCAGGCTCTAATTGAATGGCAACAAGGTTCTCTGAAATTATAGCCATATTTTTTAAATTAGGGGCACTCACATATTTTTCTGCCCCCTTTATTTTATTGGTCTTATTAAATCTATCTTTCCACACATTAACTAATTTAACATCTACTTGTTTCCTTTTGTTTTCAATCGTTTTACCAAATATTGAATTATTTTGCTTCTTGAAAAAATCTCTTTCGAAATCTGAGTTAGCTTTTTGTCTGAGTACTGTATTAAGGTTTATGTATGGTTCTAAGATATTTTGTTGAGTAAATGCTAGAATTTTGTGGATATTTAATAATATAAGACCATTTTTTAAACAAGTAAGTGAGCATAGTGGATGACATATCTATGTTTATCATACAGATTAGCAATTAGTTTCATGTTTTTGCTAACAGATGGAATAGGAACGGATAATTTTTCTGGCGCAAATGGCAAATCAGAATGGGCGTCATGTATATCAGAAGGATAATGAATATCAACTTCAAAAATGTACCCCTCGTCACTATCGGCAGAAACGGATGCAATTTCAAATAAACCTATTTCAGATTTTGTTAAAAATCTAAAATTGCCAGTGGGAAGTCTTTGTGTCATAGCATGACCATATAAATTGACACAATCTAAGCAAACTAAAAATGTACTGGGTTCTTTTTCGTTATAGTAAGACAAATATTTATTATTAGCCTTTGCATACCGCAGCGAGCATTGAGCAAGACCTCCTCTGATACCTTTTTCTAGCATTTGATATATTTCTATATCAGATATTATATCTAATTCTACTTTAGTTAACAAGAGCATGGCGTCCCAGCTTAATGATGGTGATGAAACATAATGACAAGGGTCAAGCTCATAATGACATAAACTCATAGATCGGAATTTCTCAAATATGTCACACAATAGTAAGACATCACATTTCAAATATAAATCAGTATATTCACCTAAATTCTTAATACCTTTAGACCATATATTTAAAGCGTGATTGTAATCGTCAGTAGACACTGTATCGGATGTGAGTTTATTATAAAAATTTGAGCGATCTGGTAACCGAATTTCCGCGTATCGTTCCCAGGAGTTTATATAATCATAGCAATACACACCTTTCCTAATGCATAGTCGAAATAAATTTTCATCGGTGAAAAATGAACGTAAATGCTTTAAATCATTGCAGTCCAACGTCTTTACTAAGTTGTCTAAACTCGAACTTAAAAAATTAAAAGAATCTATGAATTTTAATTGGACTACTTTCTGAGGATTAAATGGGAAAAAAATTGTAAAAGAAATATATTTTGCCTTGGTTCTTGGAATTAAATTGATTCGACCGCAAACACTTGAAAGTTCTTGAAGTCATATCCTGAAAGATTATGAAATATTATGGGAATAAACTTTACAGACTTATTATTTAAGTTGCATGAATTATGAGCTGGACCGCGATATTTACCTGTGAAATGATCGTGGTCATGAACGATAAGGTCATTACTAGAAAAATTTTCTTTACAAATATGACAAACTACAGCAGTCTTAAATGAAAGAAGCTCGTCATCATTCAACGGGGACATCTCTCTAGGTAAAGATAAAATATTATATAAACTTTCTAAATCCTTAGCAATAGATTCTACAATTTTTTTTGAACAATTTGGACCTCGATAAGATACTAAATTATTAAGTTCTGGATTAGTCTCGCAGCATATATAATAGGCGAAACAAGTTGCTTCATGAATTTGAATGTTTTCAACATACTGACTTTTATTTTTATCTGAATATTTTCGAAGTAAGCTTTCAAAGTCTCCATATATAACAATAGGAATTCTTTGAGTCCTTATATAATTAGAAAACCGAAGCTTGCTATTCTCTTCTGGGAGCACTGTTTTCATTCGTGCACAATTATGATTATCTAATTTTGTTTCGGAATCAAAGTATAAAAAACATTCGTCACATAAGTGAATTTTAGATTTGTGTTTTGTAAGTTGATGATGAACTAGTCGCGCAAAATTCTTTATTAAACAGAAATGATTTTTGTCTCCTCTTTCAATTAATAATAAATTTACGTGGGTAAGTTTCCGTTGTAAAGTTGTGTATAGGTAATGGTCCAGTAATAGTGTTTTTTTTTCTAAACCATAAACATTTACACTTATAAGCGGATTTATATTTTCGAATTGTTTTATATCATCGAATGATGGGGGGAAAGATATACCATTTATATTTAATAATTTAGAGTAATGTGGATATGATGAAACTCTATTACTGTTAAAGCGTGCTGGATACATATGAGCTACAATACACCAGAGAAAGCAATGTCTATCTTTATTGTAAATGTTAAGACACGACTTTGTTTTAAGAATTTTTATCGGTAAAGATATGTAACTGCCAGCTTTTAAGGGATTATACTTAACAATATTAATTTCCAAATGATTAATCAACTCTATAGCCCAACCAGATTCTGATAATTCAAATTATGTGCACTTAGACAGTATTTTTTGCACGCAATCTTCAAAAACTAATTTTATATTAGTATTCTGAATTATCACATAATACATTGTATTGAAAGATTTCAAAGACAATTCTTCATTTTTAGGTAACTTGTATAATACAAAAAGCTCAAATTGTATCTTAATCGCTCGATGTTTTAATCGCAATGTATCAATAATCTTGCAAATCATGCTAGAAATAACTGATAAAAATATCTCTGGTAATATGTTATCTAAACTTATTGGATTAAATCTATAACTAGCAATTCTATTTTTGAAAGCAGTAGCTATTATTTGCACATTATCAAATTCAGTACTCAACAAACAGTTTGATTTATGTATATTACTTTTCTTATGTGATGAATATTTTTGAATATAAATCTTACAATCTGGACAAAACTTCATGTTTGGTTATATTTAATACAAAACAGTAAAACAATTAGTCATTATTTTAACCTTAACTATATTCACCAAAGTTAAAAGTTGTTTTAAGTTTTGATTTAAGTAATTCAAGGTCAAAATTACTGGTCTAGAATTTTTTAACTCCATCAAAATTAAGATTCAAGGTCAGAATTATTGATCTGGATTTTTTTTAATAATTAAAGGATAAGATTCACGGTCAATTACTGGTCTAGAATTTTAAGCTTTGAGATTCATTATTTCGAGTTTATTGGCTTTTGATTTTTAGTTTTTTGGTTTTTAGTTTTTTGGTTTTTGGTTTTTAGTTTTTTGGTTTTTAGTTTTTTGGTTTACTGAAAGAAAACAAACAAATAATGATTAAAAAAATATAAATAAGTAAGTACTTATGATAAATTTCATTACAATTATCTACGTTAAAACATTAAAAAGAAAGATCAATTATAGACTTCATGCATAAGTACTTACTTAAATTCAAACATTATAGAATACTAGCTGACCCAGCAAACTTTGTTTTGCCATAAAAAGACCAAACATTTATCTACCCTACCTTCCCTACCTTACACTACCTACCCTACCCGACCCTACACTACCCTACACTACCCTACCCTACCCGACCCTACACTACCCTACCCTACCCTACCCTACCCGACCCTACACTACCCTACCCTACCCTACCCTACCCTACCCTACCCTACCCTACACTACCCTACCCTACCCTACCCGACCCTACACTACCCTACCCTACACTACCCTACCCTACCCTTTTTTTTTTTTTTTTTTATAACGCTGGAAAAAAATGCATTACGCATACCCGCCCATCGGGGGAATGGACGGGCTATGTGGGACTCCCCGGGCAAGCCCGGTATACCCACTAAAATAAACCAGCGCACTCCCGCATCGTCTTTATGGAGGAGGACTGGGAAACCGGCACAGCCTTTACGCCCAGTCCTCCGCCGACGACTGCCCACCATAATGGCGGGCCCCGCACGCCCCTCCCTCAGTGGAGGGGCCCGGGAATGACCGTGAGTGATCGGCCATTCCCGCCCGACGAGGGTGGTGATTGTGCAATGCAGACGACAGGCGCCCCCGCACCTGCTGCCCGCTAATCACCACCAGGGGGTGGGCGCAGGCGATCGTACAACCGACCTCTCCCACCCCCACCGCTGCCTCCTTTTGCGACATGGCGTCCTCGCAAAAGGAGGCAACCGCCGCCCAGGCCTCCCCGCTCCCCAGCATGGAATTCGCCACACCGGGAAGCGAGAGGACCTGCCAAACACCTCCTCAGGGCATGGCGCAGCTACGCCCCCGCTGGGCACACCTAGACGGTGTGCCGCGCCATGCTCCTCACCGCGCCGGACCTTAACGGTCCCCTCCTATGCGGCATCTGGCCAGAATCCGCGAAGGCCAGACGCCGCCCTCCGCGTGTGCGGCGAAGCGTCGGGACCGACGCTCCGCCGCCTCCTCCTACCATCGACTTGTCCCTGCCGACCATCCCACGTCAAAGGAGGGTCGGCAACGACAAGTCGTCCTCCTCGTGGGCCCACTTCCCGCCCCGAGCCGCGGCCACCCCCACCCACAGGAGAGATTCCGGGCTGCAGAGCCAGGTGCAGAGCGGGCAAAGCCCGGATGCAGAGCCGGGCAAAGCAGGGTGCAGAGCTGGTCAGTGCACTCGGTGAGCTCAAACCGCACGAGCGCCGAGTGCAAAGCCAGGTGCAGAGCGGGTAGAGCCGGTCACTGCAGAGCCGGGCAGTGCAGGGTGCAGAGCTGGGGTGCCCCGGGCGTTCCCCCCCGCAGGGGAAGGCGGCCCGCCCAGAGGCCTGGAAGTGAGCCCCACCGCTGTCCTACCGCTACCTACCCAGCCTACCCCTGTGTCGCGTCTGGAGTGTCCCCTGCTAATCAGGGGAACACCCAGAGCGACGAGTCCCCCCCCTCCACCCCCGTCAGGTATTCGCCACCGCCAACAAGAACCCACGAATGGGAAGTTATTGACGGTGCCCAGGGTGCACCAGCCCAGCGGGTTGCTCTTCCCCCCGGACGTGTCCGAAAGAGACCAGCAACCAACTAGGCCAACGTGGAGGTTACCTGACCCGCACCCCACCCTACCCTACCCTTTTTTTTTTTTTTTTTTTTGATCACGCTGGGAAAAAATGCATTACGCATACCCGCCCATTGGGGGAATGGGGACGGGCTATGTGGGACTCCCCGGAAAGTTCCGGTATACCCACTAAAATAACCCAGCGGCACTCCCGCATCGTCTCTGAGTGGAGGAGGACTGGGAAACTGGCAGAGCCTTTACGTCCAGTCCTCCGCCGACGACCGCCCGCCTTTACAGCGGGGCCTTCACGCCCCTCCCTTAGTGGAGGGGCCCGGGAATGACCACGTGCTCGGCCATTCCCGCCCTTCGAGGGTGGTGACCAGTGCAATGCAGACGAAAGGCGCCCCCGCGCCTGTCGCCCGCTAGTCACCACCAGGAGGTGGGAGGAGACGATCGAACAACCGCCTTCTCCCACCCCTTCTCCGCCTGCGGAGCGGTGGCGCGAGAGGATCATCCTCCCGCGCACGCTCCGCCACCTCCTTTTGCGACATCACTACCTCGCAAAAGGAGGCAACCGCCGCCCAGGCCTCCTCACTCCCCAGCATGGAGTTGACCACACTGGGAAGTGAGAGGTCCTGCCCGACAACATCGATCAAGACACGGCGCAGCTCCGCCCAGGCTGGGCACACCTCGAGGGTGTGCTGCGCCGTGTCCTCCTCCGCCCCGCAGTCGTGGCACGCCGGGGTTTCCTCCCTCCGGATCCGGTGCAGGTGCGTTCCGAAACAACCATGTCCGGACAACACCTGCACCAAACGGAATGAGAGGAAACCGTGGGGACGCTCGAGCCAGCCCTGCAAGACTGGACCGAGCGCGTCCAACGCCTCCCGCCGCACGGCCTCCCGCTCTTCCGCGGCGGGGCGCTCCCCGAGCGCCTTCCGCCGCGCCGTCCAATAGTACACTCTGGCGAGCACCCATGCCTCCAACTCCCACGGAGGCGTACCCGCCAGAGCGCACGCCGCCGCGAAGCCTACCGACCGGTAGGCCCTCGCCACCCGCTGTGCAATGGCCCGTTGGGGCCTGCGGATGGCGGTCGCGTTCTCCCTCCTCTGGAGGGAGTCGGCCCAGATTGGGGCCCCGTAAAGGGCCATACTCTTTAAGATGCCGGCGTATAATCGCCGGCATCGCGCCTTGGGCCCCCCCAGATTTGGCAGGAGCCACGACAGGGCATCGGCGGCCTTCAGCAGGCGCGTCGACAGCCCACTGAAATGTGGGCCGAAGCGCCACCTGCTATCCAGCGTGAGGCCCAGATACTTCATCTGGGCCCCGACCTCGATCCTGACGCCCTCCACGACTATGTGGGCGTCAGGAGGGCAGCGCTGCCGAGGCCCGTGAAAGAACACGGCCTCGGTCTTGTTCAGCGCCACCCTCAATCCTAGCCGGTGGATCCTTTCTGCGACCAAGGATCCGCCAGCCGAGGCCAGACAGGCCGCCTCCCTGAAGTCCCTCCCCCGGGCAACGAGGAGAGTGTCATCCGCGTAGCAGATGACACTCGTACCCTGGAGGAGGATGCCCCGCAGAAGCCAATCAAAACCGATGTTCCACAGGGGGGGGCCTAGAACCGACCCCTGTGGAACACCGGACTCCGCGCCGTACCTCCTGACCGTGGCCGTCTTGTCAACAAGGAGGACCTCTCGGTCCTCCAAGTAGCTGGCCAGGAGGTTCCGCAGGTATTGGGGCACTCCGTGGTACCGGAGTGCCTCCAATATCGTAGAGTGGGGCACGGAGTTGAAAGCGTTGGCGATGTCGAATGACACCGCCAACACCCCGCCCCCCGACTCTACCGCCTCCTGCACTTGGCCCTTCAACAGGGCCAAGGCGTCGACCGTCGAACGCCCTTGTCGAAACCCGAACTGGGCGTGGCGTCCGACAGGTCTGGCCCCACCCCCCGCAGATGGCTGTTGAGCCGGTTGGCGACTATCCCCTCGAACAATTTACCGACCTCATCGAGCAGAACGATGGGCCGGTATGCCGAGGGGGAGTCCGCCGGGCGTCCCTGCTTTCGGAGGAGGCAAAGCTGCCCCTCCCTCCACAGTTTCGGGAACCTCCCAGCCGCAAAGCACGCGCTGAAGAGGTCCCGAAACCTGTCCTGCATCTGAGAGGCAGTGATTGCCACCACCCGTGCAGGGACGCCGTCAGGCCCAGGGGCTGTCTTCTTCGCGCGGAGGCGAAGAATCCCCTCTTGGACTTCATCCATCGTCACCGGGGGAAACTCCTCCTCCGGCGAAGCTGCCTCCCGCGGAGGGTCCATCACTGGAGGGGCGAAGTCGGCCCTGCGCGGAAACAGGGACCGGACCACCCCATCCAGCAACGCCGGCTCTAGGGTCTCCGACAGAGGGGGTCCATAGGGCCGCAGCTGGCTCCGCGCCAGCTTATACGGTCTCCCGTATGGATCCCTGTCGAGACCCTCCAGCATCTCGGCCCTTGCCGAGTCCTTGGCGGCGCACATTGCCGACTTGAGGACCGTCTTTGCCTCTAGGTACGAGGCGTAGAGGCGGTCCTCCCCGGACCCTACCCTACCCTTTTTTTTTTTTTTTGATCTCGCTGGGAAAAAATGCATTACGCATACCCGCCCCTTGGGGGAATGGGGACGGGCTATGTGGGACTCCCCGGAATGTTCCGGTATACCCACTAAAATAACCCAGCGGCACTCCCGCATCGTCTGTTTGGAGGAGGACTGGGAAACTGGCACAGCCTTTACGCCCAGTCCTCCGCCGACGAATGCCCGCCTTTACAGCGGGGCCTTCACGCCCCTCCCTTAGTGGAGGGGCCCGGGAACGACAGCGAGTGCTCTGCCATTCCCGCCCGACGAGGGTGGTGACTAGTGCAATGCGAGCTAGGGCGCCCCCGCGCCCGTCGCCCGCTAGTCACCACCAGGAGGTGGGAGGAGACGATTGAACAACCGCCTTCTCCCACCCCTTCTCCGCCTGCGGAGCGGCGGCGCGAGAGGATCGTCCTCCCGCGCACGCTCCGCCGCCTCCTTTTGCGACATCACGACCTCGCAAAAGGAGGCAACCGCCGCCCAGGCCTCCTCACTCCCCAGCATGGAGTTGACCACACTGGGAAGTGAGAGGTCCTGCCCAATCACACTACTCAGGGCACGGCGCAGTTCAGCCCAGGCTGGGCACACCTCGAGGGTGTGCTGCGCCGTGTCCTCTGCCGCGCCGCAGTCGTGGCACGCCGGGGTTTCCTCCCTCCGGATCCGGTGCAGGTGCGTTCCGAAACAACCATGTCCGGACAACACCTGCACCAAACGGAACGAGAGGAAACCATGTGGCCGCTCGAGCCAGCCTTGCAAGACTGTTTGCCTCCCTTTTTGCGGAATCTTCACGTCTGAACTCTGATGGCGCGCGGCCCCCTCCGTCTCCTGTTGGATGTGGGACGAGTATGTCGGATATTCGCATCCATCAGAGAGAATTTAAGTCTTTAGGGTGTTGCGTAACCTTGACGTGAACAAAGCTAGTGGCCCCGATGGGATACCGGCAATTGTACTAAAAACTTGTGCGCCTGAATTGTCTCCAATCCTGACACGCCTATATCGCCTTTCGATAGTGACTAGAAAGGTGCCGAAGGCTTGGAAGCAAGCTAACGTTCAGCCCGTGCCCAAAAAGGGTAGTCGGGCTGACCCGGCCAACTACAGACCCATCTCGGTAACGTCCATCCTCTGTAAGAGTATGGAACGTGTGCTGAACAATAAGCTCCTGGCATACCTAGAAGACAACGATATCCTCAGTGACCGCCAATACGGCTTCCGCCGAAATCGGTCAACTGGGGATCTTCTAGCGTATGCCATTCACATCTGGAGTGAGGCCATCGAGAGGCATGGGGAAGCCCTTGCTGTCTCCCTTGACATCTCGAAGGCTTTCGACAGGGTCTGGCATGAGAGCCTTATTGGTAAGCTTCCTTCCTTCGGTCTGCCTAGTGGTCTGTGTGATTGGATTGCTGACTTCCTGAGGGATCGGTCAATTCGAGTGGTTATCGATGGCTGCTCGTCCGGTCAGTTAGGTATTAACGCCGGAGTCCCTCAGGGGTCGGTGCTCTCGGCTACACTGTTTTTGCTGCACATAAATGACCTGCTAAAACCCGGAACCTTTGGGTACGCAGACGACAGCACGGTTGCTGAGAGATACGTGTCCGGCGCACGGGCTACTGGGCCTGAGATCCGGTCTCTCCGGGAGGCCATGGTTGGGCGCTTGAACCTGTCTTTGAAGGCTGTCTCCGAATGGGGCGATGCCAATCTAGTCAGTTTCAATGCTGCTAAGACCCAGGCGTGTCTTTTTTCCGCAAAAAAGAGCTTATTCCACCCGGCTCCATCTTTCCGTGGTGTAACCGTGCCGATAACGGACCATCTCGACCTTCTTGGTGTTACGTTAACATCGACCCTCAATTTTGGTCCTTTCATTGAGGCAAAGGCTCAGTTGGCTGCAAAAAAGTTGGGGATCCTTGCAAAGGTGAGACGGTACTTCACGCCTGAACAGCTGCTCAAATTGTATAAAGCGCAAGTTCGGTCATGCATGGAGTACTGCTCTCACCTCTGGGACGGATCTGCCAAATATCAGCTTGATGCACTTGAGTCGTTTGACAAACGGGCCAAGAGGCTTATCGGTAACGATGCACTGGTCGCCTCAAAGCTCCAGAGCCTTGAACATCGACGCCGGGTGGCCAGTCTGTCGGTTTTTTATCGGTTACATTTCGGGGAGTGTGCGATGGAACTGCACAATTTGATTCCACGTAGCCCTTTCCATCACCGGACAACAAGACGTACGGCAATGCGCCACCGGTACATGGTGGACATCCCACCCATACGTACAAAGCGTTTTGCGAATACTTTCATTGTACGCACAGCTAAGGAGTGGAATTCCCTGCCGGAGTCTTTGTTTCCTGATAGCTACAACCTTGGGGTCTTTAAGTCAAGAGTGAATAGGTTACTTCTAGGCAAGCGTGCTTCACCGTCGACCACATCATCACTTACCATCAGGCGAGATAGTGGTCAAACGCGAGCCTATAGATAAATAAAAAAAAAAAAAAAAAAAAAAAAGACTGGACCGAGCGCGTCCAGCGTCCGGCGTCCAAAGGCGGCGGTGGCGAGGTCCTCCGTCCAATGGAGGACGATAGCGTCCCTCGCCTCCCGCCGCACTGCCTCCCGCTCTTCCGCGGCGGGGCGCTCCCCGAGCGCCTTACGCCGCGCCGTCCATTCGTAAACTCTGGCGAGCACCCATGCCTCCAACTCCCAGGGAGGGGTGCCCGCCAGAGCGCACGCCGCCGAGAAGCCCACCGAGCGGTAGGCCCTCGCCACCCGCAGTGCAATGGCCCTTTGGGGCCTGCGGATGGCGGTCGCATTCTCCCTCCTGTGGAGGGAGTCCGCCCAGATGGGCGCCCCGTAGAGGGCCATACTCCGCAGGATGCCGGCATAGAGGCGCCGGCATCTATCCTTCGGCCCTCCCAAGTTTGGGAGGAGCCATGAGAGGGCGTCCGCGGCTTTCAGCAGGCGCGTCGACAGCCCGCTGAAGTGCGGGCCGAAGCGCCACCTGCTGTCTAGCACGAGGCCCAGATACTTCATCTGGGCCCCGACCCCTATCCGGACGCCCTCCACGACGATGTGGGCGTTCGGAGGGCAGCGCTGCCGAGGCCCGTGAAAGAACACGGCCTCGGTCTTGTTCAGCGCTACCCTCAATCCAAGCTGGCGGATCCTACCTGCCACCAAGGATCCGCCAGCCGAGGCCAAACAGGCCGCCTCACCAAAGTCCCTCCCCCGGGCAACGAGGAGAGTGTCATCCGCGTAACAGATGACACTCGTGCCCTGGAGGAGGGTGCCCCGCAGGAGCCAGTCGAATGCGATGTTCCACAAGGGGGGCCCTAGCACCGACCCCTGCGGAACACCGCACTCCGCTCCGTACCTCCTGACCGTGGCCGTCTTGTCAACAAGGAGGACCTCTCGGTCCTCCAAGTAGCTGGCCAGGAGGTTCCGCAGGTATTGGGGCACTCCGTGGTACCGGAGTGCCTCCAATATCGTAGAGTGGGGCACGGAGTTGAAAGCGTTGGCGATGTCGAATGACACCGCCAACACCCCGCCCCCCGACTCTACCGCCTCCTGCACTTGGCCCTTCAACAGGGCCAAGGCGTCGACCGTCGAACGCCCTTGTCGAAACCCGAACTGGGCGTCCGACAGGTCTGGCCCCACCCCCCGCAGATGGCTGTTGAGCCGGTTGGCGACTATCCCCTCGAACAATTTACCGACCTCATCGAGCAGAACGATGGGCCGGTATGCCGAGGGGGAGTCCGCCGGGCGTCCCTGCTTTCGGAGGAGGCAAAGCTGCCCCTCCCTCCACAGTTTCGGGAACCTCCCAGCCGCAAAGCACGCGCTGAAGAGGTCCCGAAACCTGTCCTGCATCTGAGAGGCAGTGATTGCCACCACCCGTGCAGGGACGCCGTCAGGCCCAGGGGCTGTCTTCTTCGCGCGGAGGCGAAGAATCCCCTCTTGGACTTCATCCATCGTCACCGGGGGAAACTCCTCCTCCGGCGAAGCTGCCTCCCGCGGAGGGTCCATCACTGGAGGGGCGAAGTCGGCCCTGCGCGGAAACAGGGACCGGACCACCCCATCCAGCAACGCCGGCTCTAGGGTCTCCGACAGAGGGGGTCCATAGGGCCGCAGCTGGCTCCGCGCCAGCTTATACGGTCTCCCGTATGGATCCCTGTCGAGACCCTCCAGCATCTCGGCCCTTGCCGAGTCCTTGGCGGCGCACATTGCCGACTTGAGGACCGTCTTTGCCTCTAGGTACGAGGCGTAGAGGCGGTCCTCCCCGGACCCTACCCTACCCTTTTTTTTTTTTTTTTTTTTTTGATCACGCTGGGAAAAAATGCATTACGCATACCCGCCCATTGGGGGAATGGGGACGGGCTATGTGGGACTCCCCGGAAAGTTCCGGTATACCCACTAAAATAACCCAGCGGCACTCCCGCATCGTCTCTGAGTGGAGGAGGTCTGGGAAACTGGCAGAGCCTTTACGTCCAGTCCTCCGCCGACGACCGCCCGCCTTTACAGCGGGGCCTTCACGCCCCTCCCTTAGTGGAGGGGCCCGGGAATGACCACGTGCTCGGCCATTCCCGCCCTTCGAGGGTGGTGACCAGTGCAATGCAGACGAAAGGCGCCCCCGCGCCTGTCGCCCGCTAGTCACCACCAGGAGGTGGGAGGAGACGATCGAACAACCGCCTTCTCCCACCCCTTCTCCGCCTGCGGAGCGGTGGCGCGAGAGGATCATCCTCCCGCGCACGCTCCGCCACCTCCTTTTGCGACATCACTACCTCGCAAAAGGAGGCAACCGCCGCCCAGGCCTCCTCACTCCCCAGCATGGAGTTGACCACACTGGGAAGTGAGAGGTCCTGCCCGACAACATCGATCAAGACACGGCGCAGCTCCGCCCAGGCTGGGCACACCTCGAGGGTGTGCTGCGCCGTGTCCTCCTCCGCGCCGCAGTCGTGGCACGCCGGGGTTTCCTCCCTCCGGATCCGGTGCAGGTGCGTTCCGAAACAACCATGTCCGGACAACACCTGCACCAAACGGAATGAGAGGAAACCGTGGGGACGCTCGAGCCAGCCCTGCAATGCTGGACCGAGCGCGTCCAACGTCCGGCGGCCAAAGGTGGCGGTGGCGAGGTCCTCCGTCCAGTGGACGACTATCGCGTCCCTCGCCTCCCGCCGCACGGCCTCCCGCTCTTCCGCGGCGGGGCGCTCCCCGAGCGCCTTCCGCCGCGCCGTCCAATAGTACACTCTGGCGAGCACCCATGCCTCCAACTCCCACGGAGGCGTACCCGCCAGAGCGCACGCCGCCGCGAAGCCTACCGACCGGTAGGCCCTCGCCACCCGCTGTGCAATGGCCCGTTGGGGCCTGCGGATGGCGGTCGCGTTCTCCCTCCTCTGGAGGGAGTCGGCCCAGATTGGGGCCCCGTAAAGGGCCATACTCTTTAAGATGCCGGCGTACAATCGCCGGCATCGCGCCTTGGGCCCCCCAGATTTGGCAGGAGCCACGACAGGGCATCGGCGGCCTTCAGCAGGCGCGTCGACAGCCCACTGAAATGTGGGCCGAAGCGCCACCTGCTATCCAGCGTGAGGCCCAGATACTTCATCTGGGCCCCGACCTCGATCCTGACGCCCTCCACGACTATGTGGGCGTCAGGAGGGCAGCGCTGCCGAGGCCCGTGAAAGAACACGGCCTCGGTCTTGTTCAGCGCCACCCTCAATCCTAGCCGGCGGATCCTTTCTGCGACCAAGGATCCGCCAGCCGAGGCCAGACAGGCCGCCTCCCTGAAGTCCCTCCCCCGGGCAACGAGGAGAGTGTCATCCGCGTAGCAGATGACACTCGTGCCCTGGAGGAGGATGCCCCGCAGAAGCCAATCAAAACCGATGTTCCACAGGGGGGGGCCTAGAACCGACCCCTGTGGAACACCGGACTCCGCGCCGTACCTCCTGACCGTGGCCGTCTTGTCAACAAGGAGGACCTGTCGGTCCTCCAAGTAGCTGGCCAGGAGGTTCCGCAGGTATTGGGGCACTCCGTGGTACCGGAGTGCCTCCAATATCGTAGAGTGGGGCACGGAGTTGAAAGCGTTGGTGATGTCGAATGACACCGCCAACACCCCGCCCCCCGACTCTACCGCCTCCTGCACTTGGCCCTTCAACAGGGCCAAGGCGTCGACCGTCGAACGCCCTTGTCGAAACCCGAACTGGGCGTCCGACAGGTCTGGCCCCACCCCCCGCAGATGGCTGTTGAGCCGGTTGGCGACTATCCCCTCGAACAATTTACCGACCTCATCGAGCAGAACGATGGGCCGGTATGCCGAGGGGGAGTCCGCCGGGCGTCCCTCCTTTCGGAGTAGGCAAAGCTGCCCCTCCCTCCACAGTTTCGGGAACCTCCCAGCCGCAAAGCACGCGCTGAAGAGGTCCCGAAACCTGTCCTGCATCTGAGAGGCAGCGATTGCCACCACCCGTGCAGGGATGCCGTCAGGCCCAGGGGCTGTCTTCTTCGCGCGGAGGCGAAGAATCCCCTCTTGGACTTCATCCACCGTCACCGGGGGAAACTCCTCCTCCGGCGAAGCTGCCTCCCGCGGAGGGTCCATCACTGGAGGGGCGAAGTCGGCCCTGCGCGGAAACAGGGACCGGACCACCCCATCCAGCAACGCCGGCTCTAGGGTCTCCGACAGAGGGGGTCCATAGGGCCGCAGCTGGCTCCGCGCCAGCTTATACGGTCTCCCGTATGGATCCCTGTCGAGACCCTCCAGCATCTCGGCCCTTGCCGAGTCCTTGGCGGCGCACATTGCCGACTTGAGGACCGTCTTTGCCTCTAGGTACGAGGCGTAGAGGCGGTCCCCCCCGGCCTGAGATCGGGTTGTGCGCCGCCGGCACCGCGTGTAGTCCCTCCTGGCCGCCACGCAGGCGGCCCGAAGCCTCGCCAACTCCTCCGTCCACCAATAGACGGCGCGACGGGGAGGCGGACGGCGTGACCGAGGCATGCTGGAGTTGCACACCTCGGTCAGGGACCCACGGAGCTGGACCGCTGCGGCGTCAACGTCCAGGGTCTCCACAGGGGGCGAGAGCCAGTCCTGGAGGAATGCTGCCTCCTGAGCTGCCTCCCGGTCCAGGCGGGTGAGAGCCCACCGCGGGAAGGGAGATTGGCCCGAGCGGGCTGTTCCCTCCCGCGGGCCCCGGGTGGAGATGTCGAACCGCACATAACGGTGGTCCGACATGGTCTCCACCATCTCAACCCGCCAGTTCACAACGCGGGCGGCCAGCAAGGGGGTGGCAAACGAAACGTCAACCACTGACCCTCCCCGCTGCCGCACACACGTGTGAACATCCCCCCTGTTTAGGAGAGACACACCGCACGCAGCCGCCCATAATTCGGCGGCGTGTCCCCGGACGTTGCAAGAGGCGGCCGGGTTGCCCCAGGCCACCGACTTCGCGTTCAGGTCGCCTAACACGGCGACCTGGCGTGGTGCCGCCCTCCCGACGACTGCCGTTAGGACTTCGAGAAAGTTCTCGAAGTCCCTTAGAGGGCGGTTTGGGGAGAAATAGACCCCGACCAGGGCTATCTCTCCCCACGCGGCGGCCACGTATCCCGGTCCCCTCTCTAAAAGCGAGAGGGGAGGGGAGTCCGTGGCGGGCCGCGACACCAACGCCACCAAGCCGTCTCGATCACCCAGCCAACTGCCAGGTACCGAGTACGGCTCAGCGACCACCGCCACGTCCACCAACCACTCAGCCACGGTCTGCATCAGCAGATCCTGTGCCGCTCTGCAGTGGTTGGTGTTCGCCTGGAGGATGCGATGTTCGACTCTATGCATTAATCGGACATCGCACCCCCCTCCTCCACAGCCGCCGTGGTCCCAGTCTCTGGGATGGCGGTGGCAGTAACAGGCCGGGTCGGCGCCTGTACTTTGCCCCTCTTTAGGGGAGGACTGCAGTTCCTCCCCTTCATAATGTGGCCCGCAGGACGGCCACTGGCGGCACATACCGCGCAGTGCGGCGTGGCGGCCTTGCAGGAGGCGACTTTGTGCCCGTCTTTGCCGCAGCGGTAACAACTGTCCGTCCTGTCTACGCTGGACGGACAGAGGGCCCGGGTGTGTCCGATACCGAAGCACCGGAAGCAGCGCAGAGGCTGGACTTCGAGTGCCCGGACTGCACCCGAGCTGAAGCCAACGGCTAGCCGTCCCTTGGCAAGGACGGCTTTGGCAATGACGACTGGGCACTCCAGGCGGATGCTGCCCATGCCGCCGCGGCCGGGCCTGATGTCCCGGCCTTGCACCGCGGCGACATCGCAGCCCCCTATGGCTGCGACCGCCGCCACCACCTCCTCCTTGGTGACTGTGTCATCCAAGGAGGAGATCTCTATGGCCGCCGATTTCACCGGCCTGGCCACCTTGGCTGCGTCCGCGATGACCTCTTGCAGCTTTGCTGCGAAGAGGTCCGCTTGTGCCCCACCCTCGGCCCCCGGGAACTCGAATATTCGAGCCCCAGCCTGCGTCCGGCGGCATGAGACCTTGCCGATCCCTAGTTTGGTGGGATCGGCATTCGCACGCGCCCGCATCATTACGGACGCATACGTCTCACCCCGCTCCGCAGCCTCCGTGGTGAGCGTCACCACGACGGCTGCGGTCTTTGGAGGAACCAGGTTCCTCTTGGCGCCGGCTGGGGGGGAACTTTTCCCCTTCCCCTTCCCCTTTCCCTTTCCCTGCGCAGTCGACTGCAACCGGCTGGAAGGGTTGGTGGCGGGGACGGCTGGGGGGGAGCTTTTCCCCTTCCCCTTCCCCTTTCCCTTGCCAGTCGACTGCGACTGGCTGGGAGGGGTGGTGGCGGGGATGGCAGGGACGGCCGCTGCCGCCTTTGTGGCCTTACCCTTCCCCTTCCCCTTGCCGACGACCCTCGTCCAGCCCTGCTGGTTGGTCGGGGTGGTGGAAGGGAGAAGGGGGTCCTCCTCCCTGTTTGAGGTCGGCGCCGGCCCACCCTTCCTCTTGTCCGAGGCAAGCGGCAGCCGGTAACTCTTCTCCGGCAGCAGCCGGTCCTCAATGCCTGCTAGGCAGGCTCGGACGAAGTCCCGCTCCTCCATTATGACCTTGCGGATGGTGTCCTCAAGGTCGGAGGAGGCGGAACCCTCTGCCGCAGGTCTGGGCTCGGATTGGGTTGGCCGGGCCGTGGCTTCAGCCAGCTTAAGATGCAGCTGGCTAACCTCCGACTGCAGGCGATCGACTCTCACCTGCAGTTGCCGCGCTTCGTCAGTCGCCTTGCGCTGCATCAGCTCTGCGACGATGCCACGCATGCTCGCGGCCCGGCATTTCAGGGACTTTTGAAAGGTGCCCTTTAGGTGGGAGGACTTAGAGGCGACCACTATAATCTCCTCTACGTCCTCCTCAGCCATCCGCTCCAGCTCAGTCATTGAGTGGTCCGCGTATAAAACGTGGGACGAGCCGTACCCGGACTTGGCCCGGGCGAGTTGTGCCTGCTGCTCCTTGGCTGCCACCTGCTCCTCCAGGTCTTGCTGGAGCTGCTCCCGCCGAGCCAGGTCTAAATGACGTTGGGCGTCTGCGAGACCCACGTCGTGGGTGTCCGCCGCTGTCACCGGCTTTTTGGCCTTCGCCCTCCTCGACTCTTTCGCCGAACCTGAGGCTGAGCCATCGGAAACCTCCTTGAGGTAGTACCTCTTCCGCGAACTTGAGCGAGAGTCGACCTCCATCGAACTCGCTCTCGACCTCGACACTACGGACTCGTTGTCGGACTCGTCCGCCCTTCCTCCGTAGAAAGTCCTACCTTCCTCCGCCGACGCTGAAGCGTCGCGCTGGCCCTGAGAAGGGCCTTTTGGTTGGCCCTGAGAAGGGCCTTTGGGTTGGCCCTTAGAAGGGCCTTTGGGTTTTAAAAAACGCCCGCGGGTGTCCCGCGCAGGTCGCTGAGACATAATAAAATAAAATAAAATTCACCGCAGTTCGAAGCACTCAAGGCAATAAAATCAGATTCGCTACGATGCACAGTTCACTTTAGCCGTACCCAGCCTGCCACTCCGTTACGGTGGTCAGGACTGGGACGTTTCCAGGGGATACGACGTGGACGTAAGAACTGTGAGGGGATCCCCCCCCTACCCTACCCTACCCTTTTTTTTTTTTTTTTTTTTTTTGATCTCGCTGGGAAAAAATGCATTACGCATACCCGCCCCTTGGGGGAATGGGGACGGGCTATGTGGGACTCCCCGGAATGTTCCGGTATACCCACTAAAATAACCCAGCGGCACTCCCGCATCGTCTGTTTGGAGGAGGACTGGGAAACTGGCACAGCCTTTACGCCCAGTCCTCCGCCGACGACCGCCCGCCTTTACAGCGGGGCCTTCACGCCCCTCCCTTAGCGGAGGGGCCCGGGAATGACCACGTGCTCGGCCATTCCCGCCCGTCGAGGGTGGTGACTAGTGCAATGCAGACGACAGGCGCCCCCGCGCCTGTCGCCCGCTAGTCACCACCGGGAGGTGGGAGGAGACGGTCTTATAACCGCCTTCTCCCACCCCTTCTTCGTCTGCGGAGCGGCGGCGCGAGAGGATCGTCCTCCCGCGCACGCTCCGCCGCCTCCTTTTGCGAAATCACGACCTCGCAAAAGGAGGCAACCGCCGCCCAGGCCTCCTCACTCCCCAGCATGGAGTTGACCACACTGGGAAGCGAGAGGTCCTGCCCAATCACACAACTTAGGGCACGGCGCAGCTCAGCCCAGGCTGGGCACACCTCGAGGGTGTGCTGCGCCGTGTCCTCTGCCGCACCGCAGTCGTGGCACGCCGGGGCTTCCTCCCTCCGGATCCGGTGCAGGTGCGTTCCGAAACAACCATGTCCGGACAACACCTGCACCAAACGGAACGAGAGGAAACCATGTGGCCGCTCGAGCCAGCCTTGCAAGACTGGACCGAGCGCGTCCAGCGTCCGGCGTCCAAAGGCGGCGGTGGCGAGGTCCTCCGCCCAATGGAGGACGATAGCGTCCCTCGCCTCCCGCCGCACTGCCTCCCGCTCTTCCGCGGCGGGGCGCTCCCCGAGCGCCTTACGCCGCGCCGTCCATTCGTAAACTCTGGCGAGCACCCATGCCTCCAACTCCCAGGGAGGGGTGCCCGCCAGAGCGCACGCCGCCGAGAAACCCACCGAGCGGTAGGCCCTCGCCACCCGCAGTGCAATGGCCCTTTGGGGCCTGCGGATGGCGGTTGCGTTCTCCCTCCTGTGGAGGGAGTCCGCCCAGATGGGTGCTCCATAGAGCGCCATGCTCTTTAGGATGCCGGCATAGAGGCGCCGGCATCGCTCCTTCGGCCCTCCCAAGTTTGGGAGGAGCCATGAGAGGGCGTCCGCGGCTTTCAGCAGGCGCGTCGACAGCCCGCTGAAATGCGGGCCGAAGCGCCACCTGCTGTCTAGCACGAGGCCCAGATACTTCATCTGGGCCCCGACCCCTATCCGGACGCCCTCCACGACAATGTGGGCGTTCGGAGGGCAGCGCTGCCGAGGCCCGTGAAAGAACACGGCCTCGGTCTTGTTCAGCGCTACCCTCAATCCAAGCTGGCGGATCCTACCTGCCACCAAGGATCCGCCAGCCGAGGCCAAACAGGCCGCCTCTTCAAAGTCCCTCCCCCGGGCAACGAGGAGAGTGTCATCCGCGTAACAGATGACACTCGTGCCCTGGAGGAGGGTGCCCCGCAGGAGCCAGTCGAATGCGATGTTCCACAAGGGGGGCCCTAGCACCGACCCCTGTGGAACACCGCACTCCGCTCCGTAGCGCCTGATCCTGGCCGTCTTGTCCACCAGGAGGACCTCTCTGTCCTCCAGGTAGCTGGCCAGGATCGCCCGCAGATATGGAGGCACTCCGTGGTACCGGAGTGCCTCCATTATGGTCGAGTGGGGCACGGAGTTGAAGGCGTTGGCGATGTCGAACGACACCGCCAACACTCCGTCCCCCGACTCGAACGACTCCTGCACATGGCCCCTGAGTAGGGCCAACGCGTCGACCGTCGAACGCCCTCGGCGAAATCCGAATTGGGCGTCCGACAGGTCAGGCCCTACCTCCCGCAAGTGGCTATTTAGCCGGGTGGCAATGATCCCCTCGAACAATTTACCGACCTCATCGAGCAGAACGATGGGCCGGTATGCCGAGGGGGAATCCACCGGGCGTCCCTCCTTCCGGAGCAGGCAAAGCTGCCCCTCCTTCCACTGTTTCGGGAACCTCCCAGCCGTCAGACACGCGCTGAAGAGGTCCCGAAACCTATCCTCCATGAGGGACGCCGCGATGGCAACCACCCGTGCGGGGACGCCATCTGGCCCAGGGGCCGTCTTCTTCGCGCGGAGGGACAGAACCCCCGCGCGAACTTCCTCCGCTGATACTGGAGGGACCTCCTCCTCCGGCGAAGCCACCACCCCCCCCCAGTGGGGGATTCATCGTTGGTGGGGTGAACTCGGTCCTGCGCGGAAACAGTGACCGAACCACCCCATCCAGCAACGCCGGCTCCAGGGTCTCCGTAATGGGGGGACCAAAGGGGCGCAGTTGATTCCGCGCCGCCTTATATGGCCTCCCAAATGGATCCCTGTCGAGGCCCTCCAGCATCTCGGCCCGCGCCGAGTCCTTGGCGGCGCACATAGCCGCCTTGAGGACCGTCTTTGCCTCTAGATAAGAGGCGTAGAGGCGGTCCTCCCCGGCCTGAGACCGGGTAGTGCGCCGCCGACTCCGCGTGTAGGCCCTCCTGGCCGCCACGCAGGTGGCCCGTAGCCCTGCCAGCTCCTCCGACCACCAGTAAACGGCGCGACGGGGAGCCGGCCGGCGTGACCGAGGCATGCTGGCGTTGCACACCTCGGTCAGGGACGCCCTGAGCTGGACCGCCACGCGGTCCACGTCCAGGACCGGCTCTACAGGGGGTGAGAGCCAGTCCTGGAGAAAGGCTGCCTCCTTGGCTGCCTCCCGGTCCAGGCGGGTGAGAGCCCACCGCGGGAAGGGAGATTGGCCAGCGCGGCCCGTCCCCTCCCGGGGGCCGGTGGAGATGTCGAACCGCACGTACCGGTGGTCCGACAAAGTCTCCACCGTCTCCACCCGCCAGTTCACAACGCGGGCGGCCAGGGCAGGGGTGGCAAACGAGACGTCTACCACCGATCCTCCCCGTTGCCGCACACACGTGTGGACCGCCCCCCTGTTGAGGAGGGACACGCCGCACGAGGCCGCCCAGAATTCGACGGCGCGTCCCCGGACGTTGCAGGAGGCAGCCGGGTTGCCCCAAGCCTCCGACTTGGCGTTCAGGTCGCCCAATATGGCGACCTGGCGTGGTGCCGCCCTCCCGGCGACTGCCGTTAGGATTTCGAGGAAGTCCTCGAAATCCCTTAGAGGGCGGTTTGGGGAGAAATAGACCCCAACTAGGGCCGTATCCCCCCCCCACGCGGCGGCCACGTATCCCGGTCCCCTCTCTAAAAGCGAGAGGGGAGGGGAGTCCGTGGAGGACCGCGCCACCAACGCCACCAAGCCGTCTCGGTCGCCCAGCCAGGTACTGGGGACCGAGTAAGGCTCGGCGACAACCGCCACGTCCACCAACCACTCAGCCACGGTCTGGATCAGCAGATCCTGAGCCGCTCTGCAGTGGTTGGTGTTCGCCTGGAGGATGCGATGTTCGACTGGCATTAATCGGACATCGCACCCCCCTCCTCCTCAGCCAGGCCGGCAGCAGCCGGAAGGCCATCTTCCGCCACGGCGGAGGTAGCGGCAGGCCTTCTCGGCGCCTGTGCTATTCCCTTCTTGGGGGGAGGATTGCACATCCTCCCCTGCATCACGTGCCCTGCCGGGCGGCCAACGGCTGCACAGACGGCGCAGTGCGGCTTGGCGGCCTCGCACGAAGCGGATTTGTGGCCCTCCTTGCCGCAGCGGTAGCAGCTCTCTGTCCGGTCCACGGTGGACGGACAGAGGGGCCGGGTGTGCCCAACTCCGAAGCACCTGTAGCACCGCAAGGGCTGTGCCACAAGTGCCCGGACCGCACCCGAGCTGAAGCCAACGTTGAGCCGTCCTTTGTCAAGGACGGCTTTGGCAGCGGCGACTGGGCACTCTATACGGATGGTGCCCATGCCACCGCGGCCGGGCCTGATGTCCCGGGCTCGCACCGCTGCGACACTACAGCCCCCCACGGCTGCAACTACCGCCACCACTTCCTCCTTGGTGACCGTATCATCAAGATCGGTCACCTCGATGGCGGCCGTCTTAATAGGCCTGGCCACCTTGGCCGCGTCCGCGATGACCTCCCGCAACTTTGTTGCAAAGAGGTCTGCGTTGGCACTGCCCTCTGCCCCCGGGAACTCGAACAAACGAGCCCCGGCTTGCGTCCGCCGGCAAGAGACTTTGCCGATCCCCAGTTGGGTGGGATCGGCGTTTGCACGCGCCCGCAACAGGATGGACGCGTATGTCTCTCCGCGCTCCGCAGCCTCCGCGGTGAGCGTCACCACGACGGCTGCGGTCTTGGGAGGAACAAGGTTCCTCCTGATGCCGGCGGTTTTGGCTGTGAGAGCAGCACTGGCGGCCTTGGCGGGCGGCCCTTTTCCCTTTCCCTTCCCTTTGCCTTTGCCTTTGGGAGGGGCGGTGGCGGCGGGGACGGCAGGAGCTGCGGCGGTGGGGGCCGCTGCCGTCTTTTTCCCCTTTCCTTTCCCCTTGCCGACCACCCTCGTCCAGCCCTGCTGGTTGGTCGGGGTGGTGGCAGGCAGGAGAGGGTCCTCTTCTGTCCTCTGTGAGGTCGGCTCCGGCTCACTTCGCCTCTTGTCCGCCGCAAGCGGTGGTCGGAGGCTTTTCTCCGGCAGGAGCCGGTCCTCTATTCCTGCTAGGCAGGCCCTCGTGAAAGCCCTCTCCTCCATCACAACCTTGCGGATGATATCCTCAAGGCCGGAGGAGGAGGAGGGGCCCTCTGCCGCAGGTCTCGGCTCAGCCTGGGTTGGCCGGGCCGTGGCCTCGGCCAGCTTCTGATGAAGCTGGCTGACCTCCGTCTGCAGGCGATCGACCCTCGCCTGCAGTTGCCGCGTCTCGTCGGTCGCCTGGCGCTGCACCAGCTCCCCGACGATGCCGCGCATGCTCGCGGCCCGGCATTTGAGGGCCTTTTGGAAGGTCCCCTTCAGTTTAGAGGACTTTGAAGCGACCTCCATGATCCCCTCCTGGTCCTCCTCAGCTAACCGCTCCAGCTCCAGCAGGGAGTGGTCCGCGTACAGTACGACAGACGCGCCGTACCCAGACTTGGCACGAGCAAGGCACGCCTGCCGCTCCTTCGCAGCAACCTGCTCCTCCAGGTCCCGCTGATACTGCTCCCGCCGAACTAGGTCCAACTGGCGTTGGGCGTCTTCCAGACCCACGCCGTGGGTATCCGCCGCCACCTTTTTGGCCTTTGCCTTCCTGGAAGGCTCCTTTGCCGAACCCGAGCCCGAGGAGCCATCCGACACTTCCTTGAGGAAGTATCGCTTCCGCGATCGCGATCGTGACCGAGAGTACTCGGTCGTCTTCGCGCTAGCGTTCGACGCAATCAACTCACCATCGGAGTCCGATTCGTCCACGTTTCCTTCGTAGAAGGCTCTGCCTTCTTCCGACGCTGAAACGTCGCGGTGGCTCTGAGAAGGGCCTTTGGGTTGGCCCTGAGAAGGGCCTTTGGGTTGGCCCTTAGAAGGGCCTTTTTTAACAAAATGCCCGAGGGCATCCCGCGGGGGTTTTGATGTAGACATCATAAAAATTAAAATAAAATTCTCCGCAGGTATCGTACACGACAAGACAGATAAAATTCGCTACGATCGCACAGTGCACTTTGGCCGTACCCAGCCTGCCACTCCGTTACGGTGGTCAGGACTGGGACGTTTCCGGGGAACACGACGGGGACGTAAGCACTGTGGGGGGGTTCCCCACCCTACCCTACCCTACCCTAACCTACCCTACCCTACCCTACCCTACCCTACCCTACCCTACCTACCTACCAACTCGTTGAACTATTTATTTGAATAAGAAATAAAATACTACTATACGAATGTAACCAACTTTTGTTTCTACCGGCAGCGGCGATCTAATTAAAATTTAGAACATAAAAGTTGCTATTGTGAGTCAATCTTAAAAGATAGACATATGCTGTCGCGGACTTTTTTGTAGAACTTTTAAAGAGGAACATTTCCATCATATATGATATTTGCGTAACCTAAACCGTTTACGCAGCGCACGCAATGGAAGCTCTCAAAAAGGAATATCTTTGCCCGTTTTTGCAATATTTTTCATTTATGCTCGGCTCTTATTGGTCGTAGCGTGATGTTATATAGCCTATAACCTTCCTCGATAAATGGACTATCCAACACAAAAAGAATTTTTCAATTCCAACCAGTAGTTCCGGAGATTAGCGCGTTCAAACAAACAAACAAACTCTTCAGCTTTATAATATTAGTATAGATATATAAGACTGCTAAAGTGATCGTTTCAAACTTTTGTCTAAAAAGAGTTTTCAAACAAATTTACATTATATACCTATGTATTATAATAATCAAAAGAGCAAAAAAGGAAAACATTGAAAAACTATAGGTATATATTATAGGTCCTTTAAATGTTTTTAAACAAGTTTATTAAATTAGGTATAATTATCGAAATAGCAAGAAATGTTATGGGTTCCTTTAAATTGTGGTAAGAGACGCTTACCTACCTAATTTTAAAATATGTTAGACTGATAGAGTATCGGTTGTATTTTCCGATAATCTTCTTTAGCAGAAGTCACAAGTTTTGTGACTGCTTTCCATACCGGACTGCTGTCATCAACAACCGATTTGAAGGTAACTAGTGCCCGTTTCCAGCGGTCGGTGCTGAGCGCCTCCGCTTCGTTAGCGTTGTAAACACGCAGTTCCACGTAGTAGTTGCCCTGCCGGGTGGGATCCCGCTGGAGTGTATAACCGGAACCGCTACGTCTTGACAAGAAGCTCCGCAGTGCAGCCGCTCGGATGGGTTCACCACCAAGTTCTTGCTCGTTCTGAAATTAAAATGATTATCATTAGTGGTGATCTAGTAGTAAAGGCATTGCTTCTCATGCTTGAGGTCGTGGATTCAAAAACGGGCAAGTTCCTATGTGACTTTTCTTTAAATAAATTTGTGCTTTCTAAGTTTATTATCATCATTACAAGATTAAAAAACCGGCCAAGTGCGAGTCGGACTCGCGCACAAAGGGTTCCGTACTTGGTAAATTGCGGTTTACGATTTATGACGTATTAAAAAAAAACTACTTACTAGATCTCGTTCAAACCAATTTTCGCTGGTAGTTTACATGGTAATGTACATCATATATTTTTTTTAGTTTTATCATTCTCTTATTTTAGAAGTTACAGGGGGGGGGACACACATTTTACCACTTTGGAAGTGTCTCTCGCGCAAACTATTCAGTTTAGAAAAAAATGATAGTAGAAACCTCAATATCATTTTTGAAGACCTATCCATAGATACCCCATACGTATGGGTTTGATGGAAATAAAAAAAAATAGTTTCAGTTTCAAGTATGGGGACCCCCAAAATTTATTGTTTTTTTTAAATTTTTGAGTAAAAATCTTAATGCGGTTCACAGAATACAACTACTCACCAAGTTTCAACAGCATAGTTCTTATAGTTTCGGAAAAAAGTGGCTGTGACATACGGACGGACAGACAGACAGACAGACAGACAGACAGACAGACAGACAGACATGACGAATCTATAAGGGTTCCGTTTTTTGCCATTTGGCTACGGAACCCTAAAAAGAAAAAACCGGCCAAGTGCGAGTCGGACTCGCGCACGAAGGGTTCCGTACTTGGTAAATTGCGGTTTACGATTTATGAAGTATTAAAAAAAACTACTTACTAGATCTCGTTCAAACCAATTTTCACTGGTAGTTTACATAATAATGTACATCATGTATTTTTTTTAGTTTTATCATTCTCTTATTTTAGAAGTTACAGGGGGGGGGACACACATTTTACCACTTTGGCAGAGTCTCTCACGCAAACTATTCAGTTTAGAAAAAAATGATATTAGAAACCTCAATATCATTTTTGAAGACCTATCCATAAATACCCCACACGTATGGGTCTGATGAAAAAAAATATTTTTAGTTTTAGTTTCAAGTATGGGAACCCCCAAAATTTATTGTTTTATTTTTATTTTTGTGTGAAAATTTTAATGCGGTTCACAGAATACATCTACTTACCAAGTTTCAACAGCATAGTTCTTATAGTTTCGGAATAAAGTGGCTGTGACATACGGACGGACAGACAGACAGACAGACAGACAGACAGACAGACATGACGAATCTATAAGGGTTCCGTTTTTTGCCATTTGGCTACGGAACCCTAAAAAGCATGAAAGAACCTTCAAAACTATTCTGACTCGGGAATCGTATTTGCAATATCTTAGTAGTATCTGAACATATACAATATGAAAAAAATAATGAAAAATAAAAATTACAAGGACCCACATTTACAAATAAAAACTTTAGCATACCTCTGAATCCGACAGCTTCCTTTTTTTGGCCGATTTCGATGGCGCCGGCAAATCAACGTCCGACTCCGTGTCGGACCCAAAAAAGCTAGATTTTACCACCGAAGCACTGAAGAAGAAATCTTCTTTATTGCAGGTTTATTTGTTTTGCCCGAAACCTTTTTCCTTGACTTATTTTTCTCTGCCGATGGTGCTGGCTGAGATGCTGGTATTTCACAGTCCGAATCGAAGGGATTGGTCGACCTAAAATTAAGAACACCATAAATACATTTCACTCATAAATTCAATTAACTATTAGTTAATATCATATCGAATTTAGTATTCGATATAAATAATAATTGCGGAGTTATACGCACATACTTGTTGTTCTATTGATCACAATAATATTGAAAAAGCAAAAGCCACAACTACTCGGGATGAGCACTAATTAAAATGAAATTATTGAATGCAATATTTATAGATTACATTTTAAAGCAGTGGTTACAGTTATAAATCGCGAGCAAAGTGAGAAAGCGATTTCAACATGAGTGCTAAAAGGTTAGTTCTATATCATCAGCAAATAGGGTCTAAAATTAATTGATTGTTACTTACTCAATATGATCCCATCCTTACTTGCCCTATTTGTCGACGGCGCCACTCCGTCGCGTATACCTGAGATGATTTTCTAAAAAGGAAGTGGTATGTACTCTCTCAGAACAATAAGATTGATACCTATTACTTGGTAATTTTGTGTTGAGAAGCGAGGAAGATGTTTAGAATCGGGACTTCTCTTAGTTTTATAAATTGTTTATAAATGGTATGAGAATTCTGGTCGCTCTTTTATGTGTAATAATTAATAAGAAAGTAAGAGAGTAATTATAATCTTATTTTTATTCGTACTTTGGTGAATTATAAAAAGTATAGTATGACCCACCATTTTAAGCAGATTATATCAAATCATTTGTTTAAAGTGAGCTAACTATAAGTAACAGATATCAAACAAATAAGACATGTTCGACAATTTATGATCAATCATTGTAAGCAGAAACGCTTTGAACTATAACTGCTAACAATTAAATAATCATAACATCAACGCGCCTCAGATGCGCGATGATGCTCGATGCAATCAGATTACTATACACATTGTATTAATCGTTCGTGTATGTGTACAAAATTGAGGATTCTAGATCAAATTGTATGTGTGGAGAATTGGGGTTTCTGGATCATGCGCTCGAGCAAAGCGAGAGCAAGTGATCCAGAACCCCCAATTCTACCCTACTGAGGTCACCTACGAAGGGTGTGCCCAGAGCGGGCGGCCGGAACGCAAGCAAGGCGCACGGGTAGCGGCGGCGGCGGCGGCCTGCTGGCGCACGTGGAGGCCGGGGACCAGGCCGACATGGGGTGCGGAACAGACCGCGGGCTTATTACGTAAGGAACAGCAAGTAGCAATAATTGTACAATTATTGCGCGATCAATTTAGTGACCTGGCTACTGAGGCCTTTGAAGCCAAGTCTTTTTTTTTTGACAGTCACTTTTAACAGAAGCTATTTTATCTGTCCGATGATTTATAAAATGTATCGTTTGATGAATTAACCAGCTTATGAAAGAGCAACACTTCGTGGAGGCTGTTTTTTTACAATAGTCAATTTGATTACTATTTAGCTCCAATATTCCGATAAATTAATATTCGCAGATGTAAAGAATTTGTGTTAAGTAAATATGGCAGTAAAAATTTGATAATTGCATTTTATTTATTTAACCATTTATGCACACACACATAATATACAAACAAGAAGAAGAAACAGAAAAATAGGTACATTTACATGTATGTCAATGTGTAAAATCAATTAAAATTTCTTCGAATTGTCGATTGTTTTAAAAATTGAATCGATAACGCATTAGAACATCACTTAGTAGACTACATTATCTCGTATTTGAGCTATGAAACGTAAAAAAGATTTTTTAAATTTAATTTAGACATTGGTAGAATAGTCGACATCGGTGTTTGCCATATAAAAAAAAATATAATAGAAGATACTTATTGCGAACTTACACATTCTCATGTGTTTGTAAGTATTTAGTAGTAAACATATAAGCTTCGCTGAGGTAGCCAACACAGATTTTTTTTATACTGTATATAAAAAAATCCTCCACTTTACCGTGATCACTTCTGTTTCAATGATTCAACAAATAGTCCAGTTGCGTAGACATTAGAGACTCAAAACAACACCAATTTGTCATTTACATTTACAATATTCACTAGGAATTTGTTATTTCAATATTTATTCTTATGTTATTATTCTAATTTGCGGATAATTAAAGTAGCCACAAAATAACATACGAAAAAAGCCGCCAAAAACTCAAACTTCTGTACCTAGTCAGCCATCAGCGAGCGATTGGCAATCGACCAACAACAAGGGAAAAAGAAATCGCAATTTGACAGCCACATTTGCTCGCCGATCGCTGTCGCTCTGCTGTCAAAAACCATACGTAATACGAAATTAACGCGATCACCTTGCGATAAATGCACATTTCAGTTAATAGAATTTTATTGTTAGCAGTGCGGTCGTAAAATTATTATGGTGTGGCTATAGCTCATATATAACGCGGATTCACGATTGAAGAGCAATTATTTCGCAAAAATATGCCTTCCAATTTTTTGACGTAAAGCGATATTCGCGCGATGATTGTACAATCTCTGCGCAAATATTGTTAATTGCTGTTTCATACGTAATAAGCCTGCCGGTCTGGAGACGACGGGTCACTGCCCGAGGATGAAGAGTTGGAGATTGAGGAAGACCACAACAACAACAACAACAACTCTGTCTAAATGGCTATAAACCGGTAAGTTTGTCAATTAAGATTCATTCCTATGGAAGTAGATACCGGCAGGCTTATTACGTATGAAACAGCAATAAACAATATTTGCGCAGAGATTGTACAATCATCGCGCGAATATCGCTTTACGTCAAAAAATTGGAAGGCTTATTTTTGCGAAATAATTGCTCTTCAATCGCGAATCCGCATTATATATGAGCTATAGCCACACCATAATAATTTTACGACAGCACTGCTAACAATAAAAATCTGTTAACTGAAATGTGCATTTATCGCAAGGTGATCGCGATAATTTCGTATTACGTATGGTTTTTGACAGCAGAGCGACAGCGATCGGCGAGAAAATGTGGCTGTCAAATTGCGATTACTTTTTCCCTTGTTGTTGGTCGATTGCCAATCGCTCGCTGATGGCTGAGTAGGCATAGAAGTTTTTGAGTTTTTGGCGGCTTTTTTCGTATGTTATTTTGTGGCTTCTTTAAGTATCCGCAAATTAGAATAATAAAGAATAAATATTGAAATAACAAATTCCTAGTGAATATTGTAAATGTAAATGACAAATTGGTGTTGTTTTGAGTCTCTAATGTCTACGCAACTGGACTATTTGTTGAATTATTGAAACAGAAGTGATCACGGTAAAGTGGAGGATTTTTTTATATACAGTATAAAAAAAATCCTGTGTTGGCTACCTCAGCGAAGCTTATATGTTTACTACTAAATACTTACAAACACATGAGAATGTGATAAGTCCGCAATAAGTATCTTCTACTATATTTTTTTTTATATGGCAAACACCGATGTCGATTATTCTGCCAATGTCTAAATTAAATCTGAATTTTTTTTACGTTTCATAGCTCAAATACGAGATAATGTAGTCTACTAAGTGATGTTCTAATGCGTTATCGATTAAATATTTAAAACAATCGACAATTCAAAGAAATTTTAATTGATTTTACACATGGACATATATGTAAATAAAATGCAAATATAAAATTTTCACTGCCATATTTACTTTACACAAATACTTTACATCTGCGAATATTAATTTATCGGAAAATTGGAGCTAAATAGTAATCAAATTGACTATTGTAAAACAACAGCCTACTCGAAGTGTTGCTCTTTCATAAGCTGGTTTATTCATCAAACGATACATTTTATAAATCATCGGACAGATAAAATAGCTTCTGTTAAAAGTGACTGTCAAAAAAATAAGACTTGACTTAAAGGCCTCAGTAGCCAGGTCACTAAATTGATCGCGCAATAATTGTACAATTATTGCTACTTGCTGTTCCTTACGTAATAAGCCCGCCGTTCATTAGTTTCGTGTATTAGTAAAAAAAAATACGATAAGTTTTTTTATGTTAGAACGTTAGAGAAATCAAATTTATTATTATTATTATTATTATTATTGGGGAACAGGCCAGCAGTTGAAACAACTGATATCAGCCTGCATCTCGTTGTTCATTACACTGTTTTCACTAACTGCTCAATGTTTTTGTTGATTTATGTGTTTATCCAGTCTATTTTTAAATTGATTAATATTTTCTGCTGTCACAATACTTTCAGGCAGCCTATTCCATGCATTGACCGCTCTATTGCTCAAGAAGTTCTTGTGTGGATTTGTATTCCAACTAGATTTTTGCAGTCTAATATTGTGTCCTCTACGATTTCGGTCTGGTGCGCGTATGAACATGTTGCTGAATCCTTGCAAGTCGTAGTGATCAATTATTATCTTGAAGGTCTCAATTAGGTCTCCACGTTCTCTGCGCTCCTTCAAGGTGGTCAGGTTCAGTTTATCCAGTCGTTCTTCGTATGGCAGACGTTTCAGCTGTCTGGGGACTTTCGTGAATCTACGCTGCACTGTTTCCAACAGGTCTATGTCTTTTATGAAATAGGGGCTCCATACTTGAAAGGCATATTCTAGTATTGGTTTTACATACGTTTTGTGGATTCTAAGAGCCATTTCAGGTGTCAATGTTCCAAAGGCCTTCCGTATGAGGTATACCATGGTATTAGCTTTTTTGACAATATTCGTGATATGGTCTTCCCATTTCAGGTTCTCCGAGATCTTAACTCCCAGATCCATCTGCGTTTTGACTTCGGCTAGCTGAGTGTCGCCAAGTTTGTAAGTTAGCCTGGGGTTCCGATTTCCGATGTGCAATACCGTACATTTCGTGTGATTCAAATTTATGAGCCAGTCTTTGGACCACTTCATGATTTTGTCTAAGTCTGCTTGGAGACGATCATAGTCTAAAAGGGGGTTTGCAAAGACCTTTGTGTCGTCGGCAAACATGCTGACTTTGCAATCAAGACATTGACACAGATCGAAGGTGAAGATAATATAAAGCACCGGGCCTAGGACGGAGCCTTGCGGCACACCACTATGGATATCTCATTGTTCGGACAGTGTGTCACCCACTCTCACACGGAAGGTTCTTTTGCGAAGGAAAGCTTCTATCCAGTCGAGCAATTTGCCACGTATGCCAATAAATTCGAGCTTTTGCAACAGTCTGCTTATGGGGACTTTATCAAAAGCTTTTTCGTAGTCCAGGTAAACTACGTCGACCGGGGCTCGTTCATCAAAGCTCTTGGTCCAGGCAGCCAGGCACGACAGCAGGTTTGACACAGTGGAGCGGCGTGGACAGAAGCCATGTTGACAGTCGCTTATTATTTGATGTAAACGCAGATGTTCTCTTATGTGTTTGACTACAACTTTTTCCATGGCCTTACATATAACGCTGGTCAAACTGATCGGTCTGTAGTTGACTGGTGCTAGTCTGTCTCCTTTTTTGAAGATAGGGGTCACAGTAGCTGTTTTCCAAACGTCTGGTAATTTTCCAGTGTTGTACGAGGTTTTCATTATATCAGCCAGTACATTCGCAACATTACATTTTTGAAGGAGTACTACTGGAATTTCGTCGGGGCCAGGAGAAGAGTCTGATTTCATTTCCTTTAGGGCTTGCTGTACCTTGCCACTGGTAAACTCCAGGTCTGGAATAGATTCCTCAACTCTCAGGCTTGGTTCTATAACAGGAAGAGGACCAGGAGGTTCTTGTTGGTAGACACTGACAAACTGGTCAGCAAACGCTTCTGCTATTTCTTTGGAGCTCGTCACAGTCTGTCCTTGTTGGTTTCGTAGCACAGTTGGTATGCTTACCTTCGATGTGATTTGCTGTCGGATATAAGAATAGAATCTCTTTGGTCCAGCTTGAAGAAGAGTCATCTCGTAGGAAGTTCTTTGAGAGCGTCTTAGGATTGTTAGTTTGTTGTTCACCTTTCTGTATTTGTCATGGATACTTTCTAAGCCAGTCAGAATGTACCTGTTCCAAAGCACATGCTTTTCTTTGATCATTTTGAGCATATCGTTGTTTATCCATGGCTTGTTGGTAGCATTTTGTTGCACCTTGGTCAGGGGCACATGCTGGCCTATTGCATTTCTTAATACACTTAAAAAGTTATTTGTTTGTACATTCACATCCATTGATTGTAGTGTTGGGCCAGGTAAGGTGTCCAGTAGCATATCATTAATTTTCTCAAAGTCAGCTCTGTGATAATTTCTCCTCAGAATGGGTTTAGTCTGTGTATTGTTTGTTTTCTCAAATTGTATAGTGATGGTTAAGCAGGTATGGTCGCTTTTCCCAATCGGGGCAGAGTGTTCGAGCTGTGCCACAAGTGAGTCATCATTGGTTAATATCAGGTCGAGCAATGATGGCTGGTTTCCTTTTCTGTACCTGGTGTGTTTGTCTACTAGCTGTTGGAGATTGCTATCTACATACCACTGGACAAAATTGTCTTCTTTGGGTGTCAAATAGCCACAGTCTGTCAAAGGCCATTTTACTCCACTGAAGTTGAAGTCACCCATTACAACACATGCGTGGGAGTCGGTAGCTGTTTTTATTTGTTCCAGTAGTGCATCGTCGTGTTGTATGGTAGAGCCTTGTCTCCTGTATAGTCCATAGAGCAAAAACTTACTGCTTCCAACCTGTATGTCCAACCATAGACATTCAGATGATTCATGTTTCTTGTTGAAGGGACTTAGTTTTGTTTGTATTCCAGCATTGTTTGCAGTATAAATGGCCACTCCACCACTTCGCTTGTCCAATCGGTCATCTCTGTATACGTCATAACCCGGAATTTTAATCAGTGTGTCAGGTATATCTGGCTTGAGCCATGTTTCAGTTACAACTATTATTGTTGGTTTCTGGGCATTAATTTTTGCAGTGAGGAGATCAATTTTGGATGTGAGTGACTGAATGTTTGTGTACAGTATAGTCAGTATGTATAGCGGGGTTCGTTTGTTCGTTTGTTCATTTGTTCGGGGTTGATTTAGTTTTTTGTGGGGTTAGATTTTACGATCTTAGGATGACCCTGAACATATCGTATGGTAATGTCCCTCTCTCCACCATCAATACGCGTTTGGAGCTCTTCACGAAGGTGAGTCATATACTCTCGCTGCAACGGTGTTTGATCACCAGTGATGGACGATGGTTTCTCCAGCCTATATTTATTTTTGAGCACTTCCAACGCATCTCTCCTGCTTTTCATTACTACCTTTAGCGGACGTGGTTTGTTATTTCCACCAGTTTTGGGGGCTCCCAGGCGAAACAGCCGAAGTCCATCACAATTAACCGCTTTGGTGACGGATTTAATAACAGCCGAACACGCTTCCCTATCATACTCAATTCTTCGCTCTGGCTCCTTGCAAGTCGATTCCGGTACGTCGTAGATAATGAGATTATTGGCTCTGTTGGTCCTCTCTGTCATCTCTTGGATAGCGGACTCAGTTGCGAGCATGTTTTGGCGCAATCGCAGTTGCTTAACCTCTTCAGTGAGATCCTTCAATTGTTTCATTAAGGTAGGCAACTGCGTTACAGCAGACCTGCATGTAGCACAAAGAAATGACATATTGCGGCCACTTTTAAGCTCCACTACTCGTACTTCGGTGGGTGACAACTCATGACAGTCACTACACAGAACGATCTTGCAGGCATCACAATTAACGTGCGTCTTTTTATCACTTGGGACTTTGTTACATTTTCCGCATTTTATTTGCTTATTCTTTGGGGTCATTTTGTGGAGTTTGGATTTATAGAGTGGCAACACTTTTTTGTAAAGGCAACGAAAACTGTCCAAAAAAAAGCAAACTTTTCGAGGGTATGTGGAAAATATTTTAACTATTGTAGTGTCACTTTGTGATTTAATTGCACTTATTTCTGCAGTATATTGTGTTTTTGGACGTAAATAACACTTGCACACAATGATATTCAAATAAACAGATATGTTATAAGCGCGCGCATTGTGAAGACTCGAATAGTAGACAATTGTATGATTTAGTCTTTAGTTTATGTCACGCATGGCGAAGAGCGATACGTTTTGTTGAAAAAAAAACAAAATTAAAAAAATGCCATCGTGTGTATTTAGAAAGTGTACCAATTATAATACCAAATTACATAAAACAGAAGGGATCTCATACCATATGTAAATACGCAATACACCTCAATTTACTAATTTATTTCATTTTTTTTTCCTAATTTTCTGATATTTGGAGGTTACAAAAAGAAAAAACATTGGTTGTCAGAATAATGTTTGTTTACATTCACACGCAAGTGACAAACACTAGCTGTCTCTTTTTTTCTTGTTTGTTTTATCAAGCCATCCCTTTCGACATTGTAGTGAAATGTCAGATGAATGAAAAGTGTGTATGTGTGCTGCCGCTGCTGCGCGGAACACTTTTTTCAATTGTTTTGTGAGTGTATAACGTATCTGTTTATTTGAATATCATTGCTTGCACAGCTTTTGCAGCGCTTGGTTTGCACTTGAATGTTGTTTTTATATTAACTTGCACACTTTTACTTGGAAAACTATTAAAAATGTACGAGCGCGGTTTTGACACAACAAGAAATTTGACAAGCCAAGCCAAATTTGGTGTTCAAATTTTATAACGGTGCCAAGGTTAGGCCCCTAGGAGTTATAAAACCGAGAGTAAGCTACGGAAGAGAATCAAAAAGTTTAGAACTATTTGTAATCGAAGGTGGAACTACATCTTTATTAGGACGGCAATGGCTAGCCGAATTAAAAATCAAAATACCTACATTGTTTAAAAATGTAGTTGAAACGGAAAACAGAAATTATAGTAATCTTAAATTAATGCCATTGCTTTCCAGGTATAACAAATTATTCACAAATTGAACGGGAGGCACTAGCGATTGTATTTAGCATGGAAAAATTACATCAATATCTTTACGGAAGGCAGTTTACGTTAAGAACCGATCATAAACCTTTGGTTACCATTTTGGGACCAAAACAGGGAATTCCATGGTGGTTTCCTCGCCACCATTCCAATGGTGGCGAGCCGGTTACAACGATGGGCCATTAAGTTGTCAGCGAATACGTACAATATTGAGTAGGGGAGAGGGGGGCATAGTAGGGTAGCGGGTCATAACGGGGAATCCCTCTGACAGCTCTAACGAAACGTCGTACAAAGTTTTAAATGGCTCGATTTGATTGGTCGTCAGTCGGCACGTGATCATCAAATACGATCCACGACATTTTGACAGCCGTTTATGCTCCGTAAACAAAAACTCAAAAAGTAGTGTTTTCGTTAAAAAAAACGCGTCAAATTAAACAGCAATTGTTTCCTAATCCTTTGTGTGTATTTTGGTGGTTAATATTTCATTTTGTAGCAGTGCCATCCGGATTTCGTAACCAAAAATTCAAGATTGTTTGTGAAAGAGGTAAGATGTTGTCAGTTTATGTTTTGTTTAAAAAGTAACACTGAGGCATAGTGGGGTACATTAAAAGGGGCATAGTAGGGTATGGTTTGAAAGTACCCCACTTTGCCTCTTTTTTAGGCAACTAAGGCGGGTAACTTTTTAAAGGGAATCAAATTGCTTTTTTATGTGTTTCTATATTTTCTTTCTTTTCTTTTCAGAATATGGTCCGCATATATAAAAAAAAAACTAGGTATAGATCAGCATTCATGATCAATGGAAGGAATGAAAATAGATGTTCATAGTGTTTTGCCTGCTGAGTGAGAGAGTGATCAAGAGACAGAACTAATAGAATGGGTACATAAAATTGATGAAAGCACGATTTCATGGACTGACTTCGCGTGAGATACAAAAACTGGCTTTTGAAGTGGCATAAAAAATAGAATACCTCATAGATTTGATTCGAAGAGTGGTCTGGCTAGATAGATTGGTTGAAAGGATTGCTTAAAAGACATCCAGATATCAGCTATAGAAAACCTGAACCAACATCAGCAGCCAGGACCATGGGTTTCAATATAGTTTCCGTTGGTAATTTCTTTCAACTTTTAGAAAAGATTTACGGCGAACATAAGCTTATTCCACAATGGATATATAATGTTGTCGAGACAGGTGTGTCGACAGTCCCTGAAAGTCACTCTAAAATCTTGGCTTCCTGTGGTAAAAGGCAGGTAGGAATATTAACTGATGCAGACTTTGCACCCGCAGAAACTACAGACAATCCTGAGCCTGATTAGGTATCCTTAATCGATGAAGCTAATTTGCAGGGTGATAACACGCCCTGAACACAACAGAAGCGGTACAATTATTTAGTAACGTTGATTTGTTTCTATAGTTTTAAAAGAGAAGTTTATGATGTAGTTTTGTAGTTCTTTAGGAGTTATAAAATAAAGACTATTAAGTTTGGAATCCATATTTTTAATTTCGAATTAGTATACCCCACAATGCCCCATAGGGTGCCCCGCTTTACCCCCATATATGGGGCATAGCGGGGCAAATGCCATTTTACATTTATGTATTCACATATCGTAGATTTCTTATCGTGATCGAGAATAATATATCCATAGTCATTTGCAATGAGGTAAACTACGATATTGAGTTAAAATTTGCGGAGTAATCATAATATTTTGTCTTGTAGCTGTGCTTGAGTCTTAAATACCCCACTATGCCCCCCTCTCCCCTATGTAAGATCAAAAGATAATGGCAGCCTAATTGTGTAAGTGAATTCGGCAAAGGAAAAAATCTGGTTCTTTCCCAAAAATTTACTTACACAATTAGGCTGCCGGGCTGACGGCTTATCGCGTTTGCCGGCGCGCTCAAAATGTAAACAATGCACTAAGGTACCTGAACAAACGTTCTTACATTTCGCGCAGAATGCGATGTTAATGTATTAGCAGGACATTAGGAAACAGACTAGCCGTGATCCAATGCTGGGCCGGGTTTTATCTTATCTTAGAGACGATTGGCCGTCTGATGAAATAATAACTTCACTAAAGCCACTACACTACACACTACAATCGAAAAAAGGAGTTATATTTATTTATTTATTTATTTATTTGGCCAACCAACAATTGTATATACTGATACATTAAAATTGCATATTTGTTTATTTCCAAGGTTAGTATTACAATCTCTTATAGGTTAGCACCGCATGCCCCATAAAATAATAGAGTTACAAATCAAATTAAAATCTAAAGAAAATTTATCTCAGCTCGAAAACAAAATTTAAATCAAATAAGCTTCAAAAGCAAACCACAATCAATATTAAAATCCAAGTCAAAATTAGATAAAATTAAAAACAAATCAATAAAATTAAAATAGAAAATAAAATTAAAATTACAATTAAAATATAAAATTAAATAAAATTAAAATTACAATTAAAATAGAAAATTAAATAAAATAGAAAATTAAATTAAATTAACTGTCAAAATAATACAAATGGGGAAACCAAATGGGTGGCGCATTTCGAAATAAAAATTGGCGGAATACCATCATGCCCAGCGCCTTTACGAATATCCAATCCCTTAAGTTTGTCTAATACGCTATCATGATCAATCTTAGGTGCCGTTAGTGGCAGGCTATTATTTTTCATATTATGAAGAAAATCAGAGACTGGTTCACTTTGGGTCACTTTTGTATTGCTGAAAGCCGATGAAAAATGTGAAGCAAACATTTCACATATTTTTAAACCGTCAGATGTTGCCACGGTTCCGTTAGTCATTGTGGCGGGGAAAGAACTAGAGCCTCCTCTTTTAGCCTTTATGTAAGACCAGAAGCGATTTGGATTTTTAGGGATTTCATCTTCCACCGCTTTAATATAATTATTATATGAGCTTGTTGCTAATTTGGAACATCTTTTGCCCAATAATTTGAGTTCAATTTCGTCCCTGGGGTTTTTATAAATTTTGTAGCGGCATCTTATTTTCTCTTTCTCCTTTATGGCTCTTATTAAATTTTTGTCAAACCAAGGAGGGTATTTTTTTTTACATTTAACATTGGGCTTGGAAGGTACATGCATTTGTATGATATTCCGAATTCTTTCGTAAAAGACTTGGAGCATGTCGTTGACATCAGTAGAATCCTCAAACGCAATATCCCAGTCCACCCTATCAAGATCATCGCAAATTGCTGCGTAATCAAGTTTAAAAAAATTAGGCCTTATATTTTGTGAGTTGTATGGAAGCCAGGTTTCTTTACTCGCTCTTAGCATGATTTCGATTGGGGGGTGAAGGACATCAATAGCACTAAGGGGATTTAGAGCTGCAGTTACGCTACTAGAAGGTAAGTTCGTTAAAACAAGATCTAATATTCGTCCAGACATATTCACAATTTCATTAAGTTGCGCTAATTTGTGCATGTGCGTAAAATCTATCAGTAAATTACTAAAGCCAGGAGGAGCATAGTTGATTACTGAGTCATTTAACAAGTTCCACTTAATGTTACCTAAATTAAAATCACCGACAATACAGGTATGCAAGCCAGTCCGTTCAAGCATCAAATTACAGCTATCCAAGAAATGGTCCAAGGTACTACGTTTATCAGGGGGTGGTAAATATACTGCACACAGTGCTATTTGACGAATAGATTTCATAAACGGAACCTCGATAACAACCCAAAGATCCTCACATTGACTTTCCCATTGAACCATACGTTTTGAACTATTTTTTTTTAAAACAGCTATCAATACACCCCCTCCATCCTTTTTCCTACCGTCTCTGTCCCTTCTGTACACTATATATCTATCGTCAAAAAGCTCCGAACTCAAGACACTACTATTCAACCGTGTTTCAGTCAACATTACAATATCATAGCTTTCTAAAGACAAATGACGACAAAAGTTATGGGTCTTCGTGCGTAGACCTCTTGTGTTTTGGTAATAAATATTAATCTCTGCGAATTTTAACTAAAAACAAAATGCCAATGCTGCGATGCACATATCATGTACTGAGAAAAACAAAAACTAAGAAAGCTTATTTAAAGTGTCCATGTTTCTGACCATGATGTGCTGTGATTCCTCCGTTTTACGCATAAAAATTCTGCCACCCCGAATCCAGACGAATTTAAAGCCAAGTTCCCTGGCTTTGACTCTCGCAGCAGCGTGCAGAGCCTTGTATGTCGGGGACAGATGTTCAGTCACGAAAATTGCGGTTTTTGGTCCGGAGTAACCGAGATGGGTGTTGTTTAGCTTATTTTCCTTATTCTTCTTGTTAAAATTAATGGTAGAAGCAAGGAATTGGTCACGAAGTCGAGGGGAAGCCAGTTGCACTATAATTGATCGCGGGCGTGTGTTATCAGGGTTAAGCTTGGCCACCCTGGTGCAATGCAGAATATCTCTCTTATCTACATTACAACCAACAACCTTAACCAGGTCTGACGTAATTTTAAACAGATCCTCCTGTTTCTTCTCTGGTAAGCACTGAATTTCCACATTGTTTGATCGTGTTTGCTGTTCAAGCTGATCCAAACGCACTTTAAGTGAGGCCATGGTGGTCTTCATAACACAATTCTCCCTCTGAAGTTCCGTTATAGTCTCCTTAGATGTACTATATTCCTTAAGTAGATCCTCATACTGACCATTCATAAATTTCATCGATTCATCCATGTCATCTATCTTTGCATTGATGGGCTGTAGCTCTCTGTTCAACATTGCTTTCATATTGTCACTGAATTCAGCCAAGATTATCGATAATTCAGTCTTCACTACTTCTTGGACAATCTCGCGAATGTCATCTCTTGACAACATACCTTCAGTCGTTGTAGTGGCCTGAGGCGGAGAACCAAGAGCCTGCCTTTTGTTTGCTCTGGTGGTAACATTGCGTTGAGAAGCGTTTTCTGACTTATTAGTGGGCGACTTATCATCAGCCATGTTAAATTCTTGTTGTATAAAAATAACGCAAAAAAACGCAAAAAAATATTAAAAAACAAGCTTGGCAAGTAGCAATAAGCAGCTGTTTTCAAAGCTGACAAATAATACAAAAAAGCAAGCAACGATAAAAATAAATGTTGCAAAAAGTAAAGCTAATTTGCTCAGTTTCGAACCTGCGCCTCTACCTTTGAGGTGACGCTCCTTATCTTAATCAGCCAATTCGCCTATTGTAGATGTTGTGAAATTTGCAATCTACATCTGGTACTTGTGCCTTAGTGAACAGGGTAGTTGTGAATTTGTGACCATATAAGTCGCGCGTTGAGCCGTGGTGAAGGTTCTGACTCACCACCAATCAGCCAATAGGGGCAGCCGTCGTAGCTGTGAGTCACTGTTTCTCGAACTTGTGATGCCTTTGTGAAGTTTTATTGTTAAATAAAAACTACTTATTACTCCACCCCTGTTAAGGAACTTGTAGATATAAACTTGCCAATACTATTATCCACTTATGCACTTTGTTTATAGTATAATACTGTATCAATATTGCTCATAAAACAACAGAAAATATTTATTTTTACGGAGTGACTTGCAACACGTCTTACTGCTAACGCGCGAGGGTACCTGATGAGGAATAAGGGTGCGTTATGTGGGGTCACAGAGTAGTAGTGCCAGAGACGTGTAGGTCAAAAGTATTATCAGAATTACACGAGGCCAAATCATTCGCACGTAGTTATGTGTGGTGGCCTGGCATCGACGAAGCGATCGAAACAATGTGCCGTACGTGCCGGACTTGCACAGCCGAGGCGGACGCGCCACCGCGACACGTACCCTGTCCGTGGCCCTGGCCCGAAAAACCATGGGCTCGGGTTCATCTTGACTTCCTGGGACCGATCGCTGGTAGAATTTTCTTAGTTATGGTAGATGCTAGGACCAAGTGGATAGAGGTAACTCAGGTACCGAGTTTTTTTAATTCAAATGGAGTAGAACATTTATTTTCTGCACCTTGTCACCCGGCATCAAATGGTGCAGCGGAAAATGCAGTTAGAATGGTAAAAAAAGTAATTAAAAAAGCATTCAGAGAGAAATTAGACGTAACATTATTTTTGAACAATTTCCTATTGCACTATCGTAACACTGAGCGCTGTACTACGGGTGAAACGCCGGCGTTGTTAATGTGCGGCCGGAAGCTGCGAACCAAGTTGGATTCGTTGAGACCGGATAGAGGTACTAAGGTTAGGAATGCCCAACAGGGGTGCGGGTCAGGTAACCTCCACGTTGGCCTAGGTGGTTGCTGGTCTCTTTTGGATACGTCCGGGGGGAAGAGCAACCCGCTGGGCTGGTGCACCCTGGGCACCGTCAATAACTTCCCATTCGTGGGTTCTTGTTGGCGGTGGCGAATACCTGACGGGGGGGAGGGGGGGGACTCGTCGCTCTGGGTGTTCCCCTGACTAGCAGGGGACACTCCAGACGCGACACAGGGGTAGGCTGGGTAGGTAGCGGTAGGTCAGCGGTGGGGCTCACTTCCAGGCCTCTGCGCGAGCCGCCTTCCCCTGCGGGGGGGGAACGCTCGGGGCACCCCAGCTCTGCACCCTGCACTGCCCACTCTGCACCTGGCTTTGCACTCGGCACTCGTGCGGTTTGAGTTCCCCGAGTGCACTGACCAGCTCTGCACCCTGCTTTGCCCGGCTCTGCATCCGGGCTTTGCCCGCTCTGCACCTGCCTCTGCAGCCCGGAATCTCTCCTGCGGGTGGGGGTGGCTGCGGCTCGGGGGCGGGAAGTGGGTCTACGAGGAGGACGACTTGTCGTTGCCGACCCTCCTTTGACGTGAGATGGTCGGCAGGGACAAGTCGGTGGTAGGAGGAGGCGGCAGAGCGTCGGTCCCGACGCTTCGCCGCACACGCGGAGGGCGGCGTCTGGCCTTCGCGGGCCAGATGCTGTATCGGAGGGGACCGTTAGGTCCAGCGCGGTGAAGGGCACGGCGCGGCACACCGTCTAGGTGTGCCCAGCGGGGGCGTAGCTGCGCCGTGCCCTGAGGAGGAGGTTGTGTGGCAGGTCCTCTCGCTTCCCGGTGTGTTAAATCCATGCTGGGGAGCGGGGAGGCCTGCGTGGCGGTTGCCTCCTTTTGCGAGGACGCCATGTCGCAAAAGGAGGCAGCGGTGGGGGTGGGAGAGGGCGGTTGTACGATCGCCTGCGCCCACCTCCTGGTGGTGATTAGCGGGCGGCAGGCGCGGGGGCGCCTGTCGTCTGCATTGCACAATCGCCACCCTCGTCGGGCGGGAATGGCCGAGCACTCACGGTCATTCCCGGGCCCCTCCACTGAGGGAGGGGCGTGCGGGGCCCGCCATTACGGTGGGCAGTCGTCGGCGGAGGACTGGAAGTAAAGGCTGTGCCGGTTTCCCAGTCCTCCCCCACACAGACGATGCGGGAGTGCGCTGGTTTATTTTAGTGGGTATACCGGGCTTGCCCGGGGAGTCCCACATAGCCCGTCCATTCCCCCGATGGGCGGGTATGCGTAATGCATTTTTTTCCAGCGTTATCTAAAAAAAAAAGGAATGCCCAACAAAAGCAACAGCAGACAAGTGGCGCAAGCGGAACACGTGACCTGCGTCCCGGGGACGAGATTTGGCTCCGTCAGTACAGCGGAGGTGATAGGTGGGTGCAGGGAAAAGTAGCAGAGAAGATAGGTGCTACGGATTATAGGGTCGTTGATGCGATAGGTAGGGAGGCGCATAAACATATCGATCAGCTTAAGCACAGGAAGCGCAGTTCACTTATTAGTCCGGCTAGTTCTCCCCATTGCAAGGGTGAAGCAGTTGTGGATGGTGGAGGGCCCAGCCCGAGCCGTTTGGATGGGCACGCGTCACAGGTAGTCACGGGTGAGGTTAAGGATGAAGCTCAGGAATTGTTAAAAGACTGTGAGGAGCCAGCTACACCGGAAGTAATTCAATCATCGCGCTCACCTACTCTTGAGCCGACCCAGTCCCGTCCCATGCGTAAATAAGCCAGCTAAATATAATGTTTAATTAATTAGCCATAAGGAACTGCTTAAATGTAAAAGTGTTTATTAGAATTAAGTCATTAGGATTATGTCATAGTTATTATTACCCCCTAGTTTAGTACTACCTACGAAGGTAGTTTGTTTGTTTGTTTATGCATAGGTTTAAACCACACAATTTAGTTTGTATAGTTTTGTTTTGTGTTAGCAGTAATTTTAGAATAAGGGTGGAGGATTGTAGTGTGTCTGTAGGCGCTCACGCATGTGTGTGTGTGTCGTGTAGGACGGTCAGTCCACAATAAATGGTTGCACTAGCAGTACGTCTCTTATTTCATTGGCATTGGTGTATTGACACTACACCTTTTATGACCCGGGAAGTACTGGACAAGCTCAGCCCGCATCTACGATCCCGCTGGTGTGACTACGCCTACGATCAAGAAGAACAGCGGATCCGGAAATCGTCAAGATGTCACGGTTTCTAATGCGAGAGGCGGACCGAGCGTTACGATATACGTACGCTCCGTCTACAAGCACCGCCGCACCGAGAAAGGAAACTCGACCCATCGTGACACTCAAGAAGAAGGCGAGCGTGTTCACTACAACCGAGGGAAGGGAAGAAGAAGAAAAGGACAAGTGCCCAAAGTGCGAGCAAGCCCACGTGTTGACGCGGTGTCCACGGTACAAGGCGCTCCAAGGTGGAGCAACGATAAAGCTTCCTGAAATCCAATAGGATTTGCTTCGAATGCGCCCAGAAGCAACACAGGCGCATAAATTGCAAGGCGCAGTTGTGCCTATTATACTCGACGGCCGCCATCAGCTGACTAAGCTCCTCGTGTTGCGGGAGCACTGCGCTGCGGGCCACGCCAATAGGGAGCGTGTGACGAACGACCTACGACAGCGGTACTGGGTCATTCACTTGCGACCCATGGTACGCGCTGTCGAGAGGAGCTGCGCCTTCTGTAAGACGAGGCGGGCGATGCCGCAAACACCAGCTACAGGAGACCTGCCACAAGCCCGCCTTGACCCTTTTCACCGCCCGTTCACCAGTGTGGGGTGGACTATTTCGGGCCAATAAAGGTCAAGGTAGGACGCCGCCGAGAGAAGAGGTGGGGCGCATTCTTTACGTGCCTCACTTCCCGCGCCGTGCACATCGAGCTTGTCGCTTCACTCTCCACCGACTCAGCAATCATGCGGCTGAGACGAATGGCCGCGCGCAGGGGCTGGCCGAGGGTGATGTACTCCGACAACGCGACTAACTTCCGCGGAGCCGAACAGGAGCTACGCCACGCCTACGCCGAGTGGATGCCTGCCCTGCGAGATGAGGGGCTACTGCATCGCTTGGAGTGGCGCTTCATCCCTCCCGGCGCGCCCAACCAAGGCTGTGCGTGGGAACGTATGGTGCGCTCCGTGAAGACGGCGCTCAGCGTGACCCTGCGAGAGAAGGCGCCGGCGGAAGAAGTACTGAGGACTCTGCTCACTGAGGCTGTGTTCTCAATCAATGCGCGACCGCTGACACACGTCAGTGTGGATCCCAGCGACCCCGAGGCCCTAACCCCCAACCACTTCTTGTTGGGGTCGTCCAAGGGGCTGCCGACGACAGGACCCTGCGAAGAGGATGACCGGAGGACTTGGCGAGCTAGTCAGGCGCTCGCTGACCATTTCTGGCGACGATGGCTACGCGAGTACCTGCCCACGTTGGTTCCTCGCGGCGAGCCACGGAACGACGTGCGACCCATGCAAGCCGGCGACGTGGTCCTCGTGGTCGACAACACGCTGCCACGGAACACATGGCCGATGGGAATCGTCGAGCGCACGCATCGCGGACCGGATGGCGGCATCAGAGTCGTCGAGGTGCGCACCAGGACCGGCACCTTTCGACGCCCCGTGAGCAAGCTCGTCGTCGTGTCAACGAAGGAGGCTACGCGAGCTGCGCCGGGGGGAGAACTGTAAACGACAACGGCTCACGTGGTAATTTTAAGAAATGGACACTTCCCACGCTAAATTCTTTAATGGCCTTTTTTTATATGTGCACGTGTTTGGGGTTTTAGCGGGTGTATGAATGACGGCAATATAGATCTTCTGTCGGCCTTTTTCAATGTTATAAAATGTAATTTAAAATCAATGCTTAATGTTTCGGGCCCGACTAATACCGACCGTAATTAAAATGGGTATGAATGGATGGCCACATGACGCGAAACGGCGTGAGAAAATAAGACGTAACCGTTAGGTGCTCCGTCCCCTGTAATGTATCTATCTGGTAGGGCCGGACACAATGTACCGTAAGCATTGTCTCTTAGCTTTCTTGTGACTAAGAAATCAACACGTGTATGTTTAAAGTAGGATTGACGTAGGTGCCATGTGAGTAAAGCTATCTACACTTGTAATGTATATAAGAACTAGAGAAAAGGTAGATAGTTAGTTAGGATTGTCTCGCAGTTTTCTCCTTTGTTACAAAACTAAATCAACACGTGTATGTTTAAAGTAGGATTGACGTAGGTGCCATGTGAGTAAAGCTATCTACACTTGTAATATGTATAAGAACTATAGAAAAGGTAGATAGTTAGTTAGGATTGTCTCGCAGCTTTCTTTGTTACAAAAATAAATGACCACGTGTGTAAAATATGTCACATGTATGTGCCATGTGAATTTTAGAGTAGGAGTATAATAAAACTTGTAATATACATAAGATTTAGAGAAAAGGTAGCTAATTAGATAAGATTATGTATATTGTCATAGTTTAATACTTGGAGTAAGGAGGAATCTAGATTAGGACTTTTGTGTTGACCTTTGTACACCCTTAATATTTTTCCTATGTAGAATTAAGTATGTAGATTAAGGAAATGTATAACTTGTGTAAATTTAAGTAAGATAAGTTTTATAAAATCGGCATTTCTGTGGTGCCATGCTTGAATACAGTTGAAAAGTAGGGGCGCCATTGTTCTCGCCGAGCGGTTTTTGTATAAAAGCCGGCCCGCTTGTAGGCAGAGCCACAGTCGGTCTTCCACTCTACAAGGAGTAACAAGTAAGGAATAAATTGAAGATACGAATCACGATAGTATTTTAATTTCCTCAACGAGACTCCAACCGAACAACAATACAGTCCACTTCAAGCAAGAAGATGCTTGTAATAGGTGACTCCGCTCTTCTACTTAACATAACAAAATAAACCTAAATTTTAATTTAATTGTTTATTGTTGTTTGTTTAAGTTTCATTATTTTTGCATGCACTCCAAATACACACATAAGCAAGTGTTTGTCATTATTACTCAGAAAGTTGCAACGTTAACGTAAAGTAAAACGAAGCCTCGGCAAGACTTGTGTGTATGACTTGACGGTCTACAGAAATTTAAGTTACTCTTAGATATAAATCCTGCATAAAGCGAATTATATTCCAGTAAGTGTGACATATTATCTTATCTTATGGAGGGGCCGAGAAGCAACTCGGACACTTCGACCCATTGGATCTATTGTGGTCCCCTAGATATCTTACTCCTCCCCAATCTCGTTGAAAACTCTTTTCATGAGTCTTACAACGAGACTGGGAGATATGAGCCTATAGTCTTCTGGTTTAGGATATCCAACCCCTAGTAGACTCATTCGCTTACCAGCCAGTGCATCGCATGTGCACAGGAGATGCTCCATGCGTTCCGTATGTTTCCCACACAACCTGCACACGGGTGTCGCGGTTAGACCCATCTTCATGAGCATGTCGTTGGTTCCAAAGTGCCCAGTAAAGGCCCCAAGCAGGTAGCGGATTTGCCCCCTGCTCAAATTCCAGATGCATTCCCGGGCTTTGAACGTAGAGCCTAGGAATTTCTTGGAGTGTTGTAGACCAGTAGTAGACAACCAGTGTGTTTGTTGTCTGTGATCTGCAAACTTCCTTAAATGTGGCTTTTACGAGACACGTCGAAATGCCTACACATGGTTCTGGACCCACAAAATCATTTGCTGAGCCCTCTCTTGCCAGTTCATCTGCCATTTCGTTACCATGGATTCCTTTGTGTCCAGGGACGCACATCAGTCTCACCCTGTTATGCCTCCCAAGCCTGTTTAGGACCTGGATGGCATCCAGAATAAGTTTGGAATCCACTTTGTAGGATGCCATGGCTTTGATTGCAGCCTGACTGTCACTAAGAATATATATGGATTTACCTCTGGTTCCTCTATCTATATTCTCTTGAGCACAAGTTATTATGGCATATGTTTCTGCTTGGAATACAGTTGCCATCTTCCCTAAGCTTTTGCTACATTTGTAACCTTTTGCGTATATTCCCGCTCCTGTACCTGATTCCATTTTGGATCCGTCAGTGTACCACACCAGACTATCTTGTTCTGGTGGATCGAGTCCCTTCGTCCAGTCCTCTATTGAAGGGATTTGGACCTTAAAAGACCTTTCAAACAAAAAAATAGTTTGCATTTTATCGGATATCATGCTAGTTATCCGATCCAGGCCTTCATTGCAATCAAACTTTGTATGGTTAGTCTTTGGCCTAGAGGCATCCCATAGTCCAGCAACAGCAAGACGATGTAATGTCTTCCTTGCCTCGAATTCAACCATCATATGCAGAGGAGGGATATTGAGGTATCTCTCAATCGCTGCCGTAGGTGTTGTCCTGAAAGCGCCCGTGATGCCGAGACACACTGTTCTTTGTAACCTGGTGAGTGGCGCTTTGCACGAGGCAAGCTTTGTTCTTGGCCACCACACTATGCTGCCGTATGTGATAATAGGTATTATCATTGTTCGGTACAGCCATCGTATCACTTTGGGCATATTAACTTTCCACAGAACTTCTCGACGGGTCTCTTTCGATCTCTCTAGATCTACCATGAGGTCGCGATTCTACCATCGCCATCGTGATGAATGACGTCAGACAGTTCCTAATATCCGACATCTATAAAAGGCAAATCTCATTTTGATGGTAGACAATCTAGAAAGTAAGGCAACCTAAACTAGGCAACTAGCATTCTAGTGTTAGGGTTCACATTGTTATAATAATAATAATAAATAAAATTTATTGAAAAAGGCATTCATCATCATATCAGCCGAAAGACGTCCACTGCTGGACATAGGCCTCCCCCAAGCGTCGCCACATTGACCGGTCCCGTGCGTCTCGCAACCAGCGGATCCCCGCATCCTTCACGAGGTTATCGGTCCACCTGGTGGGAGGCCTTCCAACGCAACGTCTTCCGGTTCGCGGTCGCCACTCCAGAACCTTTCTGCCCCATTGGCCATCCGTTCTGCGAGCAATGTGCCCTGCCCACTGCCACTTAAGTTTGGCAATTCTTCGAGCTATGTCGGTAACATTGGTTCTCTTACGGATCTCTACATTTCTGATTCGATCATGTTGATTTATAATAATGACGACGAGTTTACTTGTATTAAACACTTTAATATTACCAATTTAAGTTATACATAAAAGGAAACATTTATCTCGTAATGTCACAGAGCAGAGAGAGCGCCACAGATGACATTACCAATGAGTAACATTTAGAGGGCGCGAAATTTAAATATTACAACACTCCCTTCAAATTAGAGCCCTCTTTAAACAAAAAGAACAAAAATATTGTAATGACAATTTTAAACAGTCACAAAAGAAACTACCTACTTGTCATTATTAGATTTACACTTTCCAATATTAACTCTCATAGATTTGAATTTCTCTTTAGGTAAGGCTTTTGTAAAGATATCTGCATATTGATTGTTTGTGTTAACATAGTTAAGTCTTATAACATTTTCATAATATTTCTCCTTAATAAAGTTGTATTTTATATCAATATGCTTGCAACGTTTGTGAAAATCACTGTTTTTCACTACATTAATTGCACTTTGATTGTCAATGTTTATAGTCACAGATCCCTGTTTGAATTCACTTAAGTCTTGTAATAGTTGCTTCAACCACATGGCCTCTTTCGTGGCTCCACAAGCTGCCATAAACTCGGCCTCAGTTGTAGATAAGGCCACTGTTTGTTGCCTTTGGGCTGACCAGGTAATGGCAGCACCTTGTTTGACAAAAACATAACCAGTTGTTGAACGCCTTGTTTCAATATCGTTGGCAAAGTCAGCATCACTATAGCCAACTAAATCAGTGCAGTCTGGTTTTGGTGTGTAGCATAAACCATACTCTTTGGTGTCTTTTAAGTATTTCAGTATTCTTTTAACAGCATTCCAGTGAGATTCGTTATAGCAGTGCAAAAATCTACTCACCTGACTGACAGCAAACGCAATATCTGGCCGACTTTCTGTAGCTGCATGTATAAGTGATCCCACGGCTTCTCTGTAGGGGTACTTTTTGTCAGGTGGTACATCAGTCTTCATAAGTTTGACATGTGGGTCAGCTGGCACACTGTTCGAGTTTGCTTCAGTCATGTTAAATTTTCTTAATAACTGTTCTATGTATCTGGTCTGGTGAATAAATATACAGTCATTAAATTGTTTGATCTGCATTCCCACATAGCAGTTAAGTGGACATGTTTTGAGATCAAAATTAGTTTTAAGATCATTAATAATCACTTCAGTTAGAACAGATTTTTCTTTGCAAAATAAGATACCATCATCGACATACAGGCATAAGTAACATTTTATACCTCTAATTACTCCAATATAAATACACTGATCTGCTTTGCTTCTTTCAAACCCAAATTTATTTAAAACTGAGTTGAATTTTGTGTTCCAGCACCTTGGTGCCTGTTTCAGCCCATACAAGGATTTGTTAAGCTTACATACCATACTTGGATCGCAGTCCAATCCCTCAGGTGGTGTCATAAAGATGGTTTCTTGCAGGTCACCATACAGGAAAGCAGTGGTAATGTCAAATTGAATTAATTCATGATGTTTCTGAGCTGCAATAGATAATAATATACGAATTGAGTCATACCTCACAGTTGGTGCAAAGGTTTCATCAAAATCAATACCCTCTGTCTGTGCATATCCCTTTGCACAGAGTCTGGACTTGTAACGAGGACCTGTTGGATCATTTTTAATGCGGAACACCCATTTACACCCTATAAGTTTGATGTTTTTATTCTTTTCTACCAATGTCCAAGTTTTGTTCTTATCATGTGATTTCAGTTCTTCATTAATTGAAACTTTCCATTTTTCAAAGTCAGCAGAGGTTATGGCTTCATTATAATTCTGTGGAGTAGACTGTATCTCATCGTAGCTGCAGCACAAGTAAGTATTATCTTCATTATTATTTAATTTTGATAATTCTTTATTTCTAGGTCTCAATGTTATTTTGTAGGGTCCAGGTGTTTCAGCACGTGCACTTGGAATATAATCAGGATCTGACATATCTTCTTGATCTGAGAGATATTCACTAGTATTTAAGGTATCAGTTGTGTCACTGGAACTCGGAGACATATTATTGACTTTTAGTTCCAATGGTTGACTATTCGGAGATTCCTTCTCAGTCAGATTTACAGGCACATAATTCCGTTTTACTGTGGTCTCAAGGAAAATAGCATCTCTACTTTTAATCACAGTGTTGGACTTGGGTATAATAAATCGGTAACCTTTTGTGGTCTCACAGTATCCAATAAATATAGCTTTCAGCGATTTATTGTCCCATTTTTTTCTTTTTTCTTTCGGAAGATGTATCATAGCTACACAGCCAAATATTTTGAGGTTACTTAAGTTTGGTTTTTTCTTGGACCACATTTATTCTGGACTTTTATAATCCAACAATTGCGTTGGAGATCTGTTATTGAGATAAGCAGATGTGTGAATCGCTTCAGCCCAATATTGCTTACTAAGATTTGCATTAATTAATAGACACTTAGCTTTTTCAACTAAAGTTCGATTCATACGCTCAGAGACTCCGTTTTGCTGAGGTGTGTATGGTGTTGTTGTTTGGTGAATAATACCGGCCTTTACAAGGCTTTGTTCATGTATTCAAGCCCATTGTCTGTACGCAAACATTTTATACTGCACTCTAGTTGATTTTCAACCTGACTTTTAAATTCTTTAAATTTACCAAGAGCTTCTGATTTCATTTGCAAAAAATAAACAAACACCTTCTTAGAGTAGTCATCAATGAATGTGATGAAGTATTTTGCACCTCCAATTGAAGTGGTTTCCATTGGTCCACAAATATCTGAATGAACCAATTCAAGTAATTTTGTAGCTCTTGTGCTGCTTGACTTAAATTGCAGGCGTGTCTGTTTGCCCTCTAGACAAGTCATACAGGTAAGATTATCAGCTTTCTTTGATAATTTCACACCATCAGTATTTTCTTCAATTTTCTTTAGATCACTGAAATTGAGATGTCCTAAACGCTGGTGCCAGAGGTAAATATCTTGTTTGTCAACATCAGATATGTATGCTTGCACATTTTGTAGATTTATCCGGTACATATTGTTGATCAAAACAGCTGTTGCAACAACTTTCTTTTGTCGGTTTAATATCACACAGCCTTCATTATTAAACTTCACTTCACCACCATGATTTACAATCTGGCTGACTGAAAGTAGACTAGTTGCCAACTCAGGCACATACAGAACATTTTGAAATAAAATTTTATTGATCTGACCTTTGTCATCATAGACATCTAGGCTTAACTGACCACAGCCTTCTACAGTTAAGGATTTGTCATTTGCTACTTTAATTGTTTTAATCAGTGGCACTGTTTCATTATGCAATAAGTGTTTATGTTTGGTCATATGTACTGAGGCGCCGGAGTCTATAAACCAGGCATCACTGGAACTGGTAGAAGCTATGAATGCAGCGGCATAGCTAGAACTTTCTGTTTTTGGTTTCCGTTTAGACTTGCACTCTGTGCTAATATGACCATCTGTTGCATGTATAACACCGTGGCCCTTTAGGAAATGACTTTTTAAATACCTTTTTCTGCGAGTTCACTGCAAAGGCAGTTGTATCACTGTTGTTCATTTTTACATCTTGTAGAATTTTGGCTTTAACTGAATCTGCGCTTATTTTCATACCGGAACTCTCGATAGCCATGATCATCGGTTTGTATGTTTCAGGTAGACCGGAGAGAAGCAGGGTCCCGAGCCACTCATCGTCTACATTGAAGCAAATATTGCGCAGTTTATGAGCTGTAGTAACAGTAACCCTGAGTCGTCGAAAGCATGGGCTAGGTTGTCCCACACTTCTTTAGCTGACTTAGCCTCTTGTACGTGGACATAGTTGATGGAATCCACTAGTAGAATCATCTTTGTTTTTGCCTTCAGGTCACGCTTTGGATCACTAGTATAACTTGTTGAACTTTCTACACAATCCCAGAGTTCTTCGTGTTCGAGGTAGGTTTTGACGGCAAATCTCCATGTGGAGTAATTATCACGGCCGGTCAGTTTCTCTTTTAATGTCAATGGGTTGTTTGAAGACATATTTTGATACTTCAAAAATTTTACCAGATACGCGTGACAATTTTGAGGTTAGGTATTGTCAATTTTCTGACTATCACTTATATGTCCAGGTTTTACAGGGCATCTGGGCCCATAACCTGGACATAGTGATAGTCAGAAAATTGACAAAAAAAAAAAAATTGGCAAGGAAATGCCGAGCATAGCCCTCTCCATTGCCCTTTGAGTGACTGTAAGCTTTCTGATGAGGGCCATTGTAAGCGACCACGTCTCAGAGCCATATGTCATCACTGGCAACACACACTGGTCATAGACTTTTGTCTTGAGACACTGTGGTAAGTTGGACGAGAAGACATCGCGCAACTTCCCGAACGCTGCCCAGCCGAGTCGGATTCGACGGTTTATCTCTCTCTCGAAGTTGGCCCTACCCAACTGGATCGTTTGTCCCAGGTAGACATAGTCGTCCACAACTTCGAGTGTAGTCTCCAACCTTGATAGGAGTGGGTGTAACATGGGCATTCAACATCACCTTGGTTTTGTCCATGTTCATTTTAAGACCCACTCTTTTGGAAGCTCTACTGAGGTCATCGAGCATTGTAGTGAGGCTCTCCATGGTCTCAGCCATGACCACTATGTCGTCGGCAAACCGAAGATGAGTGATGTACTCGCCATTAACATTGATGCCTAGGCCCCTCCAGTCCAGAACCTTGAATACATCCTCCAGCGCAGCAGTGAAAAGTTTCGGAGAAATGACATCTCCCTGTCTCACGCGGCACGCCACGCTGGAGAAATATTGGTTTCGAGGTCTGATCCTGAAGACGGACTGACATGGTGGCGTTTCTGTACAAACACTTCAACACCTCAATGTACCGGTAGTCGATCTGGCACCGTTCATTAGTCATTTATTCATAAAACAAGTAACTTGTATCTGAATTTACATTTAGTATGTCTATGGAATTTACACACAAAATTAGACAAATACAGTATACACACTAAAACAGATTACATTTGAATTTCATAGATTACTTATACTTTAAAACAATAAAATTGACATTTCTTCAATATTGCATTTCAACATAGAAATTAAACAATATGGCCAACCCCTTAAAATTAAAAACAATTAATTAAAGACAAATTAGCATAGATTGATAAAAAAATAATTATTAATAATGAATTTGTGGTTAGTTTAATAACTCAGGACGAACTTGACTATCTCAATAAAATAAAATTACAGTTCTTCTACAGCATACAGACACTTATTCAATAGGAAATGTTTTAGTTTTATTTTGAAACCGCTATTGTAGACAGCACTTCTTATGTCTATAGGCAACTTGTTAAACAATTTTACAGACTGGTATCGTGGACTGTGTTTAACAATTCTTAGGTATTTGTAAGATCTTTATTTTTCAAGTCCAGTCTACGCGTGCCTTCCCTTATCTGCCGTTCTTAGACTGTCTCATAGTCTCGTATGTTTTTGGCCGTATTACTCAAAAGTACCAGTACATAAAGACTTGGTACTGTAAGTATGCCTAAATTGATAAAATATTGTCGGCAGCTTTCCCTTTGTGAGACGCGAACCATGGTACGAATTGCACGTTTTTGTAGTACAAAAGCTCTTCTACTATTATATTCATAGCTATTTCCCCAAAAAAGTATACTCTATCTAATTTTGGACTCCACTAGCGCAAAATATACCATTTTCAGCTGTTCTATGCTGACTTCTTTTCTTAGGGCTCTCAGAGCGTAACATGCAGACGATACTGATGCACCAATTGCTTTTAATTCTGGTTTCCAGTTTAACAGTTGGTCAATATATATACCTAAAAATTTTACTTCGGTTACGAGGTCAATGTCGACTTCATTTAAAGCAACATTTAGACTATCTTTGTTACGGACTGTAGTCTTAACAACATTTGAGTTTTTTTACTATTAATTAATAATTTATTTGCCGCGAACCATACATGAAATGCTTCTAACGAAGCATTCACCCTTTTCGTCAACTCTATCATGTCATTGGCTGCCACTATGGCATTTGTGTCATTTGCGAAAATTACTAATTTAATGTCAGGTAAAATTTTATTTCAAAATCAAAATGTATTTATTCAATTAGGCCATTAAGCGGCACTTTCGAACGTCAAAAAAAAAAAAATTGACTCTAATACTAACCTCCAGTTTCCCAGCCCAAAATCATCGGAGAACCAATGCGACAAACCGCCAAGCAAGCGCTATCCGCTGCGATTGGCTGTTGATAATTCATTCAACCAATCACAGCAGACAACGCGCGCCCGACAACCCGCCACACCAACCCCCCGACAACTCCGAGCTGGGAAACTGGGGGTAAATGATTCTACCGTCCATTCGGAAATGTAGCTTGTTGTGGAGAAGAATGGACAAGAAACTCCACACATACTCTTTTAAAAAAAATGTGTTTTACAAGTATTTGGTTACATTATCTTGTTGAAAAAAAAAATACATACATGTGAGAACGATGTAAAAAAAAAACAAAAAAAGTAACGCACTTAAAAGCTTCTACAGTAAAACAAACAATTAAAAATACAATAATTAGGTAATTAAAAACAGGCGGAGGCAGCTAAGTTATGACCAATCCCAACTGATGGCGCCCGTTCACGAACATGACACATGGATCGGCACCACTCAGCTCAACCATCATGAAGGGAACCGAATGATCCAACACATGTGCCACCATCAGAGAGACATTAGAGAGAGCATGACACACTATCAACTGCCAGGGCACACTGAAGTCAACGTACGACAACAAAGGTATAGCAAATGATAGATTTACAGTTGGTACATAGTACTCACATATGTGCTGTGCAGTTATATAATATAAAAATAAATTGAGTTTATACAACACAAATACATTCATACAGTCTTCAGCAGGTCCAACAATACTTCAGAACTTTTCTGCTTATAACTTGTTATTGTGCCCTAGTGACTGTGGAGCTGGACTAGCGCTGAGCCAAGCATTTTTATCAGCGATGTAATCCCCCAACGTATAATATGCCTGCCTGCATAGTGTGCGTTTTATAAAAGTTTTGAATTTCGCCTCATTCAGTTCTAGAATGTGAGGCGGTATTTTATTGTAACATTTTATGATACAGTACCCCATAAAAGATGACGCTACTTTAGCTAGCCTGAAACCTGGTTGAATTAATTGGTCCCTATTTCTAGTAACATAACTAGGTCTATCGCTGTTTTTACTAAAAAGATGTAAATTCTTTCTCACGTACATGATGTTTTCGTAAATATATTGACAAGGTACCGTCATGATGTTAATGTCCTTAAACAGTTCCCTTAGAGAATCGCGCCGGCGAAGATTGTATATCGCTCTGATGGCTCGTTTTTGCAGAATAAAAATTTACTGAATGTCTGCAGCCCTTCCCCATAGTAATATACCGTAAGACATTATGCTATGAAAGTAACTAAATTAGACCAGCCTCGCGGAATCTACATCAGTAAATTGACGAATTTTTCTAACAGCATAAGCTGCCGAACTTAACCGCCCCGCAAGTGATATTATATGAGGACCCCATTGTAACCTTGAGTCTAGCGTGATCCCCAGTAAAACCGTTTTGTCGACGAATTCTAGCTTCTCGTTGTTTAATATAATGTCACAATCATAACTTTTGACATTCGGCAAGGCAAATTTTACACACTTAGTTTTTTTAGCATTTAAAACTAAATTATTAGCAGTGAACCAATTCAGAACTTGCTGCAATGCATTATTTACGTCGACAACGTTACTCGCACGTCTATTTATCTTAAAAATCAAAGAAGTGTCGTCAGCAAATAACACCATGTTTAGTTTGGTTTTCAATAGATGGGGTAAATCATTAATGTATACTAAAAATAAGAAAGGACCTAAAATTGAGCCTTGGGGTACCCCCATTTTCACGTTCAACCCCGACGAATTGACACCGTTTATTTGGATCGCAATCAAACGCCTTCGACAGGTCGCAGAAAATACCTATGGCATCTTGCCCCTCCTCCCACGCATCAAAGATGTGTTTTAATAAGGTGACACCAGCGTCGGTTGTACAACGTCCTTTGGTGAAACCATACTGTTTCTCGTGTAGGATTTTATTCGTATTAAAATGAATGAGCATTTGATTTAGCATTATCTTTTCAAATACCTTGCTGAAAACCGGCAGCACGGACACTGGTCTATAATTATTTGTGTCTTTACTGTCCCCGGATTTAAAAAGTGGTATAACCTTACTATGTTTCATTAGATCCGGAAAGACTCCTTGTTCTACACACAAAATAAAAATCAAAGCTAAGTACGGCGCTATAGTCTGAATAATGGAGGTACAAACTTTGATGGACATGCCCCATAAATCTTCGGTCAGTTTTACCTTTATTTGCTTAAAAGCCTTTATTACTGTTATTGGGTTTATATGTGAAAAGTGAAATTCAGTCGGGCAGGCTGAAACGTTAGCGTGTAATAAACCAGAAGCGAGCGACGGCGAAGAATTTAAGGGTTCAGTAGTTTTAATTGGGATGCTGGTAAAGAAATTTTCAAATTCTTGAGCAACTTCTTTGTTATCTCTAATAAGTCCATGTGTAGTCTCAAGCGTGTAATCAGTATTATTTCTTTTGTTCCTGTTTGTTTCATTGTTTATAATTTTCCAAACCGTCTTAATTTTATTTTCTGCGAATTTAACCTTATTGCTAATATATATAGCCTTAGCTAGTTTACACGTATTTAAAAAAAATCTTGAGTAAGTAGCAACATACTTATTAAAAGTTTCAGTGTTAATATAAGGCTTAAGGCCATACAGCTCGTAAAGTCTTTCCCTACTTTTCCTGATTCCTTTTGTCGCCCAGTCACTGAATAAAAACTTAGGGCATATAGTTTTAGTTTTCTTCTTAAAAGTATTATTGAATTCTGTTTGAACAACTGAGAAAACATTTCTGTATAAAATATTACCATCATTCACTGTGAGGTCCTGATAACTTAACTTACCAATTAAAGTGCTGTTAAATTTATTTAATTTACCAGATGTTATTGGTCTGGATTGAATCTGCACTTGTTGTATTGGTATGCTGGACTCAAATGTTACCAGTAGCCCACTATGATCCGAAGGCAGACAATTCATAATGGCTTTGTTTAAGTATTCGCAGCAACAAAAAAAATTATCAATACATGTAGCAGTAGTCACAGTTGTTCGGGTTGGTTCCTCAAACACATGCGACAAATTAAATGATTTGAAGAGATTTAATAGTCTACTGCTATCTGAATTATTTTCTAAAATATTTATATTAAAGTCACCACAGATTATGACTAGTTTATTACCAGTTGCAAGTTTTGCCAGAACATCTTCCATCACTGACTCAAATATACAGTAGTTTTTATAATTGGGGGGTCTGTAAACGCACACTATAACATGCTTATCCAGCTCAACACAGGACAGTTCAACACTATGTTCAACTGATAGATCTACAATATCTTTACGAGGTTTTGATTTAATACCATTTATGATTAATATAAGTGAACCTCCACGCAACATAACATTTCTGTTAAAACAGCTGCCTACAGTATAATTTTCAAAATTAATAAGCATTGAATATTCCTTCAGCCAATGCTCAGTAAAACAAATAATTTCAAACATTGTCTTTTCTAAAAACAGTTCTATTTCCAATTGCTTTGCAGAAAAACCTTAAATGTTTTGATGGAATAATTTCAAAGAATTCTGCTTAGCCCCGTTTTTAGGGTTCCGTACCCAAAGGGTAAAAACGGGACCCTATTACTAAGACTCCGCGGTCCGTCTGTCTGTCTGTCTGTCTGTCACCAGGCTGTATCTCATGAACCGTGATAGCTAGACACTTGAAATTTTCACAGATGATGTATTACTGTTGCTGCTATAACAACAAATACTAAAAACAGAATAAAATTAAAATTCAAGGGGGGCTCCCATACAACAAACGTGATTTTTGTGCCGTTTTTTGCGATAATGGTACGGAACCCTTCGTGCGCGAGTCCGACTCGCACTTGGCCATTTTTTTTAAATTAACTATGTGAGAGCAAGAAGGTACCTTCTTGTTGGTGGATTTACTCCTAACTATTTCGTTATTGGTACCCTCCGTTGTCCTAAAAACTAGTTTAAATTATAAATATTAATAGCAGAATTGCTAACGTTATTAATGTTATTGACCACCTGTAAATTAGTATTACTACTAATATCAACTACAGTACATGACTTCGACATACTATTTATGTCTGAGTTTATAGTAAAAGATAATAGCCTCGGTATTTGACGTCTTAACCTAAGAGGCAGATACACTGTATTGCCTGTCGACTTTAATTTATCAACAAAAATGTTGATGTCAAAAAATAATAATTTGTCACTGTAATGGCTGACAAGGAAATGAACATGTTTATTCAGCATATGAATATAATTATTTTGTCTACTAGTAGATTTTTCCAAATATGGAAAAGCACACAATATGATTTTATTGCAATTCAATTTTATCAACTCAGTTACACACTTAGTGATGTCATCTTTTTTTACATCCAAACTGTTACCTATAAAGACAGTTAAATTGGTATCTGATTTATATATACTCTTTGTTACAGATTTCATGATATGCTTGTAAGATGACCCAGGCATACAATAATTCAAAGTCGAATGATTCTGATTGCTATTTAATAATTTTCCTAAACCTCTTCCAACACCATCTGTAAACATAACCGAATGAGACCCATGATTACTATCACTAGATGCAAAGGAAGCAGTCTCATTCAGTTTGAGACATTTCCTGTGAAATATCAGTTATGTCTTGGTCTTGGTCAAAGACACCGACCTGAGACACCCTCTCAGCCTGGGCCGGGCCCTCCGTTGCCTCAGGCTGGACAGCCTTCAGGTTTGAGACTATCTGACAATTACATTGACACATCACCAACTCATTTAGGGCCAGAATGTGTTCTATAATTTGAAACTGGGAGCTAACATATTTATTGTAAAGGGAGCCCAGTTTGTCCTCAAGTACCTGAATATCATTTTGTAAACGCTGTGTGTCAATTTCATATATTTTTATGCTGTCTTCTAATTTAATCTGGTAATTATTTAATTTATTAAGCAGGTCAACACGTTCTTTTCTGAGTGGAATGTTTTTTAAGAAAAGTTTGTGTTGTTTCCTGTACTGGGTATAATTTCTAATTATTTTATTAAATTTTGCATACTTTTTCAGTTTTTTATGACTAACCTTATACCTATTTGTCTCATTTAATAAGGAATCTTCAGTCAGGTCAATAGTGATTATGGAATGAGGTTTACTATTTGATTTTATTAGTTCACTATATAAATGGCATGTTTCCTGTACCTGAGTACATGACTGTTCTTTTTGCAAATTCTCAATTTGACAATTAGCATGAGCCAATTCATTTTCTAGGTCCCTAACTTTACCTAAAGCCTCCTCATACAAATCACTACAACTATGGAAACCATCTGTGACTACCCGCAGTTGGTCGCATTCATCAACAACATTTTGATATTGCTGACTCAGCACCACTAGCTCCCGCTTCAGGCTTGTGTTTTTAGAGATGACATTCTGCACTTCTACTTCACAATCATCTCTCTCCTGCAACATTGCCTGACATTGATGTTGCGATTCTTTCAGCTCTTGGAGTGCTGTTCTTAGTTTCAATTCCAAGTCCTGAGCAGTAGCCTTACGTGTCATCACAGGCATGGTTTCGGGATAGTTTACTGAAAATAGAATTAAAGAACAGGTGAGAACCCAAAGAATAGACAAAATTCAAATTCAAAATTCAAATTCAAATGCATTTATTTCGGACAACAGAGATCCATATTGGGTTAGTATTACAAAAAAGCTTAAAATCTATTGTTAGTATCATTTAAAGTTTAGTTTAATTTAGATTTAAAGTCTACATTATAAACACTGCGTGCCGAGGATGACTAGCCAGGAACACATGTTTCCTATCTAATCACTCTCCGCACAAAATGTCGGATATCTGGAGTATAGCTCTCTGCCACAGCTCTCAGGATATAGTTGCGACTATTCCGTACTCTGCTCAACAGCGACGCAGTTTTTTTGCGCATTATGGCTTGGAAACCATCTGTGTGGGTCTCAGCAAACATTGCCGATGCGCTGCAGAAACGGGGCAGCCGCAACAACATCCTAAAAGCATTATTATATTGCACGCGCAGGACATCCAGCGAACGCTTGGTGTAGTTGACCCATAGATTACCCGTGTAAAAGCTCTGACAGAAGGCCTTAAAAAGAGTAATTTTTACTAGGTCAGAGCAACGAGAAAATCTACGCGCCAGCATGTTACCCCTGACCGCCAGTGCCCTACGCTCCCTCTCAATGTCTATATCATCCCTAAGGTCGTCGGTGATAAAATGTCCAAGATATTTAAATTTGGACACTCTGTTTAACTGTAGTCCATTAATTTTTATAATCTCAGGAACAGAGTCCGGATATCTACCAGCGGCCCCAAAAACCATATATTCACTTTTGGTGACATTATACCTAAGTCCGTGAGAGGCAGCATAAGTCTCACAGACTTTGAGCAATTTACTGATAGCCCCAGCAGTCGGACCCAGCAGCACCATGTCGTCCGCGTAGCTGATGTTATTGACGCTCACCCCATTTATTCGACATCCAACATTCATGCTGCTGAGCTCCGTGATGAGGCCATCAACATACAGATTGAACAGTCTAGGGGACGTCAAACCCCCTTGTCTCACACCGCATTCCAATCTATACGCTGAAGAGAGAGTGTTGGACCACTTTACCTGGTTATTTTGATTGGCATACCAGTACTGAAATGTTTTCAGTATTTCAGCAGGTGTACCTCTGTCCCTCAACTTATCCCAAAGCACATCATAGGAAACGAGATCGAAGGCCTTTGAGAGGTCAAGGAAACAGGCGTACACCGGCGTCTTACGATCGGTATAATATTGTACAGTATGCTTCAGACTTAAGATAGCAGTTTCAGTTGACAGTCCGGGCTGAAACCCAAACTGTGCTTCATGGAGTTTTAAAATATTTTTCAAACATGAATCAAGCAGACTGTCCAATACCTTAGCCATGATCGTTGCCAAGGAAATCGGTCGATAATTGTCCTTATTCGATATGTCCCCCACCCTGTTCTTAACGATGGGAATTACAATAGTTTTCATAATTTTTTCTGGCAGGTATGAATGGCTTAGACACATCGTATAGAACAGTGACAAGACCCTCGGCATGTGCACTCCTGCATATTTCAAGTGCTCAATACTGAGTCCATCATGACCGGGAGACTTGCCTCTGCTCATTCCTTGTATGACGCTTTTGACTTGCTTGGCAGAGAAATGCAAAAGCGTCTCCTCTTCCTGACAACAATACTCGGCGCCAGCAGAAGGAGCTGAGGGACCAAGGGGAGATTGCACCTGAAAATGTTTCATAAACATGTTTGCAATATCCCCGTAATCACTTTTCCCCTCCACACTCACCGCGAGGTTAGGCCCAACATCCAATTTACCTGTGGATTTCCAAAATTTGCCAAAATTTTTAGTAGCTCTTTGTTCTGCTAACAAGTCCATTTTTATTTGCTCCTGGTTATTTTGGCACCACTTCAAACGACTTTTGAAAATTTTGCGAGCCTCTTTCATTTGTTCATAAACGTACCCATCAGTCGGTCGTTTATGTTCTATCCAGGTTTTAAATTTAAGCCTAGCCTCGCAGTGAGCATCATGCACATGTTTATTCCAGCCACACATAGGACGATATTTTCTGCGAGGTTTACAGTTAGTCAGCTCTTTAGAATGCTTAGCTGCCTCACAAAGCACGTTCACAATCCGATCATACAAATCATCCAATACACTTTTATGTTCAGGCAAACTACATGACCCATGACTGCACTCCGCAAGTTCCTGGGGGAGATCAATATCACGCAATTTACTGTTGCACACAAACCGGTATCTGTCAATTTCGGAACAGTTTCTTTCACCCCATATAATCGCGCTACGAGGTACTGTCTGAGTCACCAGTTTTGGCCTTACTATATTTAAGTCACATACAATATATATGGGCAGATGATCAGAGTTATAAACATCCTCTTTAATACCTACATCTACTACAGTGTCCCATGCCGATAAAGATACCACACAGTGATCAAGCTATCTCCTACACCCATGCGCATCACTAATAAATGTGTAGTGATTTTGCTCAACACCTAGAATTTCAATATCAGCACAAACCCATGACTGCTCCGTACAGAAGCTCGTCATTTCATTATAGAAGTTTTGTCTTGGGTGCGCGTTAAAATCGCCCAATATAAACACATTCTCAACTTCATAACTTGCTACAACAGCACTTATCTCACTTAAAACATTAGTAAAGTTGGTCAAATTTTCCGGCGAGTCTGTAGGCATGTAGACAGAAAAAACAAGAATAGATCGCTCACCAATAACTGCCTTTAAGCCTACAATCCGTTCACTGCCACAGTCCAACACAGAAACTGACTCAAACAAGCCTTTCCGCCAGAGAATGGCCACTCCCCCGTAGGGCCTTCCTCTTAACGGACCGACGGTTGTATCAACCGCTGACTTTCCAGTAAATTCAAAGTCTTGACTTATGGTCCCCCTAACATCAATATGTCATGAGGAAGAAGCCATGTCTCTTGGAGGGCCACAAGATCTGAGCACTCACAAATTGCTCTGATGTTATCAATAGAGCGTTTTGCTGATTTACAATTAAAACTAGTAAAGGTTGAATACTTATTAGTGTTATTATACATTGTGAAACTATTTAACTAACTTTAACTTTAGATTCTGAATTGGTTCGATACATGAAATGAACAAACCGCCTAAAAGTAATACCATCCGGCCACAACTGGTCATTAAGAAATAAATTAACTTTATGCTTTGAAACAAATACCTTATAAGCATTATACTTTTTAAAAGACTTAATGTTCATCTTTTTTAAGGAAACACTCTCATTTGTTTTAGACTTAATGTAGCTAATAATATCATTTTCTTGTGTCTCAGTACTGACGTTTGAAATTAACAATGGCACTTTTACATCAGCCGCCCGAAATTTAATATCAGGCTCAACAGAAGCACAGCCCCTTTGACTAATTAGCCTATTTGATTTGGACGATTTACGAGTAACTAACTTCCATTCCTTGCTTTGGTCCGCTACCATTTGCTCACTACTCACATTCGATTTATACACACTCGAACTGTTCACTCTTTGTAACTCACTCGATTCCCTTCCAGTCGATACCGCAGTCGCAAACGTAACGATGGTAGGGGACTCACTCGGCCCCGGCGCACACCTAGACGCCGTCGCCGGCGCCGCAGTGGTCGGATCGCCCAAGGTCACACCTGCCGCGTCACTTATTACTGTTTCTGCAAACGTCATGCTCGTGCGTGTGTTTCTTATTGATGTCTCGCTCTCGCTTGCACCCCTCACAAAAACTGCGTCTCTTTGTTGACATTTTTTCGAGTTACCCTCTTTACCACGATCTGTTGTAATTGATGGCGAATTCACCGTCACTGGGTCGTTCACCTTTGTATCAGTCATTAATTGCGGTGCCGATATCGGTACATACTGCAAACCTATAGGGCCACTATCTAATGTGAAACTATTCTCGAGACAAGCCCCTCTTCTTGTATTTATCTTAGTATTAGGCGTACAGTAATAATTGTCTACCAACGATGCACATTTCATATTTTGTACCTCGAACTTGAGAACATCAAACTGTTCCCTGGTTACCATCTTATCTTCTAAAACCTTGCATTTATTTTGCAGAATTAAAACGTCCTTTAATAGCCGGGTCGCATCCACATGATCGAAGGTTACAGGTGGAAGTTTATGTAATTCCTTGGCCACAAATATAGGGAATAGGTCAGGGTCAGTTGCTTTCATTAGACATATTATGTCATCTAAATCCCTGGACATTTTCTTCTTGCCGTCTTTTCGACGAATTGGCATCTTCTTTGAGCTGGCTAGCGATTCAAACAGCAATGTTTTCGCTTTAACAATATCATCAGCTGTGAAGGATGACGTACACAACTGATAAATGCTCTCTTCATCCGTAAATTCCAACACATTTCTTAGAAACGCCAGAAGTTCATTAATCACAACATTGCAGTTCACACATTTAACCGTTTTTGATGACATTATTCGCACAATGAGTCACTCGTCACTTTGACAAGCAATACGCGTCCGCGCTCAGTTAAGACCGACCCGCAACTGACAAAAGACAGAAAAACTTGGAAATGGAGGGAAGTAACAAAAACAAAAATATAAATAAAAAAATAGGTAATAATAAAATAAAAAAAGTTAGTTTAATGCTGAAGCGAAAAAAGGTAGGCTGCTGAATTGGCTTGAAAAGTTTTTTGCTTTTGATTGCCTTTCAGCATTACTTTTATTTAATGTGGGTAGCGTGCCCAAAATATGAATGTATGATTTATTGCAGTTTAATAGTTTAACTATGCAATAATCATAAGCGTTTGGTAAAAGTAGAGGATAAGAATCAGTAGAGGTAATAAAACTAATTAAATGGGCCTAATGTTGATTTTGTTTCGTTTTCTACGCTGTCAACGAAACGATTTACAAACACTACAGAGTGCTAAATTAGCAAAATTGTTTCGTTAAAAACTAAGGGAGAGCGTATTACAAAGTTAATTAATATTGTGTGCTATAATTATAAAAACGTAAGTAAACAATACTCCCCGTGTAATGCCGTAGTTCGGTCGTCAGCTGTTCGATAGGTTACCGGTCGACATCCGGAGCAAAAACTCTTATTTAACTTGATAGTTCGCCAGGAAAACAATAATCCTAAGTAATTATGCCGTTTTATTATGTTTTTACTTGAAATTACACACTAATTTCACTTAAATAATAATTTAATCTAATTTTAAAATACGGAGAACAAATTTGACATGTCACTTCGCTCAGTGTTAATTATTCGCTCAGTGTAAATTAGAGAGAGAACACTGGCAAGTGTTCTCTCTCTAATTTAGATAATTAATCAAGTCATTAATAAATAACAAAAATAAAATATGTCCCAAAATAGATCGCTGTGGGACACCCGTTGATATGCATACAATTTTTGATTTATACCTTTTCTTATAATTATTCTGAGTTTTGTCAATTTCAACATACATCCGCCTGTTTTTTAAGTAGGAAGAGAAAAGTCGCAAAGCATTTCCTCTTATTCCGTAATGACTCATTTTAGTCAGAAGTAATTCATGGTCAATTGTGTCAAATGCAGAGCTTAAATCTAAGAAAATCCCTGCAACTCTCATTTTATTATTAATTTTGCCTATCACATCATCCAATAACGTATATATGGCGTCTAAAGTGCCAACACCTTTTTGATACCCAAATTGTCTTCTATTTTAAACTCTATTTAGTCGGAGGTGTGCCAAAAGTCGTATTTTTAGCAACTTTTCAAATAATTTTGACAGCACTGGTAATAGAGAGATGGGTCTATAGTTTTTAGGATCAGACTTACTTCCCTTCTTATACACAGGTATTACTTTCGCCATTTTAGTTGTTCTGGGAAGATAGCCTCTTTTATACAATTATTGAAGAAGTCAGATAGAGGCTCAGCCAATATGTCAATGTGATCCTTGAACAGACAAATCGGCACTTCGTCATGCCCACAGGAATGTTTGTTTTCCATTCCTTTAACTATGGTACAAATCTCGTCTGGAGTGGTAGGAGAATTAAGCATGTCACTGGCAACCTTGTCGGTGTATAGATGGAGAAATGCCGTGGCTTGGTCTTTTTTAGTTACGTCAGTAGCAGTTTTATAGTTAAATTGATTCACTAGCAAGTTTGTTATTTCCTCTGGATTCACAACAATTCGTCCATCAACCTTAAGCCTCAGTTCCCTCTGAATCACTTTCTCTCTATTAGTGCATTTATTTACAATTTTCCAGATTTTCCTACCTATATTTTGTGATGTATTTATTTGTTTCATTATAGCAAGCTTTTTGCTTTAGAAACAATATTTCTATATAGCCTAACGTACATGTTTTTATATTTTAAAACACTCGGTTCAAGGTCATTTCCATTGCGTGCACATAAAAAACGTTTCATTTTGCTGGAGGTACGTATCCCTTTAGTGATCCACTTTAATTTTGAATTATTCCTAAGGTTGGTTTTACATTCTCTCTTCCTGTAGCTATTGCGAAACACTTTATAAAAACTTTTAAGAAAAGTATTAATACCCATGCCAGTCCAAGATTCTTTAAGAATGCCCTTTACAAATGCTGCACTATTTTTAATGTTGAATACTCTTTTATCTATTACAATAAACCGATTGTCATTTAAATATGGATTGGATCGATTTTTCAAATGAACCTCAGCAAAAATACCTGCATGCCCGTCGGCCAAACCATTGTGATCTACCTCACCACCCAAAACAGATGCATCAGGCAGATTGGTTATGATGTTGTCGATACATGAAGTACTATTATTACGGATGAAAGTAGCAGAAGAGATAAGATGCCTAAAATTATAACATTTTAACAAACCAAGGAATTCCGCACTTTTTTTATTGTCCACTAGCAGATCAATATTAAAATCACCACATATTATGCATTTCCTATTGAATAAATAGACCAATGACTTCTCCAATCCTTCCAAGAACTGTTCAAAATTCTTATCAACGGGATTTCGATAGCAACAACAAATATAAAGACCAGTGATTGTATCTTTAGCACCACAAATTTCAAAACATTCCATTTTATACAATTTGTTTATTGGCTCACAAATTTCGGTTAGTCTATCCACATCACAGAACATTTTTACTCTTATAGTGCTAACACACGTTCGGATTTGGTCCGGCCGGACTAACTCCTCCCACAAATCCGTTCTCGCTTACACACGCTCGAACCTGGTTCGGCGGACCGACCGGACGGCATATGGTTGCCAACTTAGGGCTTTTGGCTCCAAATTTAGGGAAAAAATTACCATGTTGGGCTTTTTAGGGGCATAAATAATATTTCATGCATTACTAACGAAACCGATTGTTCCTTGAAATGTTGCAAAGTTTAATGATTACGCGATTAAATTTAACACGAGATGATAGATCATTCGTTACATTTACCCCATTGCCGAAAATGGTTCAGTTTGTTTATTGTAAACATGTATGACCTCAAGAATTCCGAAATCTCAAACGAAATGCCAAGTCTGAACTGAACGATTTAATAACAATTATTTACAATATAAATATTTAATTCGTTATACTAAGTTCTAATATAAAGTAATTAAATCCAAGTTGTATTTTATTTACCCTAGCAAAACGAGATAGGTACTATTTTTTTATTAGATATAATCTTTTCAGTCAGGTTTCTAGGTAATCCAGACCATGGACATCGGCAACACTGACGACTAGTCGTAGTTGGTCCGGCCAAACCAGCGGACAACTCTACACACGTCCGGATTTGGTACGGAGCAGACCATATCCGATGGGAAAACGAGCGGACCGAGACGGACTCAATTAATAATAATAATGTCCGGCGGACCACGCTACACACGCTCGGATATGGTCCGGCCGGACTAACCCCGCCCACAAATCCGTGGTCCGGCCTGACCAAATCCGGACGTGTGTTAGCATTATTAGATCCACATGCCCTAGAATTAAACTACCTCCTCTTAATTTATTTTTTCTAGTGTTGTAGGCTACTAAATTATAGTTATTTAGATTAAAAACATTTACAGTGCTCTCATTCAAGAAGTGTTCACTTATACACACGTAATCCAGCGTTTTATTAAGACTTTCCACATAAACTTCTAGTTCATTCTTTTTGTTCATAACCCCACATAGGTTTTGATGATAAATATTAAGGGAAATATATTCATTCAGATCAGATAAATTTGTCAGGCCATAAGAATTAATAGGTAATTTAGGGTCGAAAAAAAATCATTTTCCTCTGTCTGTGTGCTAATGCTATCTGTAGCTGATTTGTAATGCTTTGATGCAGTTTCATTATCTGTCTGTGTACATGCATTATTATAAAGTTTTACCTCACCAGATTTAGTTTTAACATATTCTAAATAGTCATTTCTGTACTTTAAACGAAGTATTTCCTTATGGATAAGCCTACTTGCTCTAACAGTATTAATGAATTTTGAATATATTTTGGTATCAGCATAATTCAGATCTAACGGCAAAAATTACGTATTTTTAAAGTTGCTACATAACAGCTTCAGTGAATTATTGAGCATATTAACATTGAGACAATTATTCTTATAGAGTTTGCCAACTAAGATGTTTGCGTGTTTCACTTGTCCCAGGGTGTAATACAAAACTGATTGTAAATTCAAAGGATTAGAATCGTTAGAACCCCCTAATATTAATATATAGTCTGAGTCGGTAAACTCCTTACACAAATCAACACATGAACTTAATACTTCAGCCATAGGGGCCCCTGGTTTAATCATCGAAGTAACTTGGAAAGAAGTTCCCAGAAGTTTCTGAAGCAATCTCCTCATATCAATTCCTGTTTGGTCAGCAAAAATGATGTTTTCTAGCTATTATTTGACTTGTTTCTGTATTCGAATTTATAATAATAATTAAACTTAAGTGTTTTTTGTCATGGCCTGAAATATTACTTATATCTATGGTCAGAGTTCCAACAGTTACTGCGTCAACTATTGTCCCCATTTCAATGTTACCTTGATCTGCAATGTGTCGATAAGAAGGCTGGTGACTTATTACCGTGTTTTGTAAGTCACATTCTAATGTTAAAGGCTGCTCGAAAAAGCAGCTTAGACTGTGTTGTGTGTAGAACTATTATAATCTATGGTTGATGTTAATAGAGTCTGTGATAGAAAAATGGAGATTACTCTATGGTAACATGTACGTGAGGAATAACCAAAAATACAAGTACTTTTTAATAATGAATATTCTTTTATTGTAATACATAACATGGCGCTGCAAAAACAAAATACCGGCGGGCTTATTACGTAAGGAACAGCAATAATTGTACAATTATTGCGCGATCAATTTAGTGACCTGGCTACTGAGGCCTTTAAGTCAAGTCTTTTTTTTTTTGACAGTCACTTTTAACAGAAGCTATTTCATCTGTCCGATGATTTATAAAATGTATCGTTTGATGAATTAACCAGCATATGAAAGAGCAACACTTCGTGGAGGCTGTTTTTTTACAATAGTCAATTTGATTACTATTTAGCTCCAATATTCCGATAAATTAATATTCGCAGATGTAAAGTATTTGTGTAAAGTAAATATGGCAGTGAAAATTTGATATTTGCATTTTATTTACATTTAAGTCAATGTGTAAAATCAAATAAAATTTCTTCGAATTGTCGATTGTTTTAAGAAATCGAATCGATAACGCATTAGAACATCACTTTGTAAACTACATTATCTCGTATTTGAGCTATAAAACGTAAAAAAGATTTTTCAAATTGAATTTAGACATTGGCAGAATAGTTGACATCGGTGTTTGCCATATAAAAAAAAATATAAAAGAAGATACTTATTGCAGACTTATCACATTCTCATGTGTTTGTAAGTATTTAGTAGTAATATATAAGCTTCGCTGAGGTAGCCAACACAGGATTTTTTATACTGTATATAAAAAAATCCTCCACTTTACCGTGATTACTTCTGTTTCAATGATTCAACAAATAGGCTAGTTGCGTAGACATTAGAGACTCAAAACAACACCAATTTGTCATTTACATTTACAATATTCGCTAGGAATTTGTTATTTCAATATTTATTCTTTATAATTCTAATTTGCGGATAATTAAAGTAGCCACAAAATAACATACGAAAAAAGCCGCCAAAAACTCAAAAACTTCTGTACCTACTCAGCCATCAGCGAGCGATTGGCAATCGACCAACAACAAGGTAAAAAGTAATCGCAATTTGACAGCCACATTTGCTCGCCGATCGCTGTCGCTCTGCTGTCAAAAACCATACGTAATACGAAATTATCGCGATCACCTTGCGATAAATGCACATTTCAGTTAACAGATTTTTATTGTTAGCAGTGCTGTCGTAAAACTATTATGGTGTGGCTATAGCTCATATATAATGCGGATTCGCGATTGAAGATCAATTATTTCGCAAAAATAAGCCTTCCAATTTTTTGACGTAAAGCGATATTCGCGCGATGATTGTACAATCTCTGCGCAAATATTGTTAATTGCTGTTTCATACGTAATAAGCCTGCGGATTGGAACCTGAACGAGATGGTGAAGGAGTTGTGGGTTTAAAACCCCCACAGCCTTTGGTAAATTTATCTGCTGAAGGGTTTACTACGTGGATTCAGCTATTTGAAATCTACAGAAAAGCTCCGGCGTCACTAAAAAAGACCAAGATGTCCAAGTTGCAGTGCTCCTGCATTGTATGGGAGAGGCGTGTGTAGAAATTTTCATGTCCGTGACTACCGCAGGACCCCGACAGCAACCGCTTCCATATTTGGTAAATAATTACTACTCAATTGGTACCAATTAGTATCCGAACAACAGAATTGGTACTTTAGAATTATTTATTATTATTATTATTAATTCTAAAGTATCAAATTAGGTTATTTCAAGTATTTCATTCTAGTTTTGGGGTTGCTATGCCGAGATTTTTTAAATTTGCCGCGCTTTCTCAGTCTCTACTTTCGTTTGCCAGACTCTAGGTACCTACTCTAATCATTATTTTTCTGTATTGTAAGTACTTACCTACCTTTTGTGTTTTTATATGAATACCATTAAAGAGTGATAGGTATTTCTTATTTATTTCTTCCTACTAATTTACCATTGCTGCAAGCTTAAGTATCTACGTATTAAAAACCTAATTTACTGCAGTAACAATATGTTGCTAATAGCGTAAGTATAAAAGGATTACATAAGTAATAGGTGCCTTTATATTTGAATATTAAGCGTTGCAAAGGGCACATCACGCATATTTTGGGCAATATGCGTTTTCATATCAATGAGTAGGTACTACCTAATATGTTACACAAGCACATATATTTAAAATATCTAAATCAACCTATATTATCATTAAAATCGAAATATTTCTGTAAGTTTCGATTGCTAATTAACCCTAAAAAGAAACTTTTTTTTTTAATTTTATGAGCTTATTAGAATCTGTTACATCCGCATTCTAATGCATATTAAAGAATGTTAAAACCCATTTTCGTATCAAAGTCAAAGTCAAATATATTTATTCAATTAGGCCAATAAACGGCACTTTTGAACGTCACATAAATTAAAATTTACAAGTAATAAAAAAAAAAACAGCTGAAAGACTTCTATATATGGTCATAAATAATTGAATTTACTGTATGATTGTTGGGCTCATGGTATGCCAATGCCCGTATAACTAATAAAAAAAAACATGCGCGCTAACCCATAAAAAAGGTTTGGACCATAGACAAGATAGAATGAGATTCAAAATTATGTGAAGAAAATCGACGATTGAAAAATCGTCGTCGCTGTTTGATATTTTAACTGAATAGAACTTAAAATAAGCCCTGTAATATGAATATACATGATTACTTTGTGTGAATTATAACATAAAGCCAGTTGATCTCCGTTTGAACGCGTCTTGACTCAAGTTTTTTGACTAAACTTATGTAAGTATATCTAGATAACGTGCATGTAATAACAATAACTATATTTATTAAAACTTAAAATAATTATTATGTACTTACAAGTACGTATTTGAAATAGTAACTGATTGTTATTTTCAGATTAAACTTGGATTAGAGTAAAATCATCTAAAATCTTCTTAATTGAACATAAACATAAACAAACATATTATAAAGCTTTAAAACAATTAGCCCCAAGTTTCTCAGCTCTAAATTATCGCAGAATTATAAACCAATCACAGCAGATAACGCGTGCTTGAAAATTCTGCGATGATTAAGAACTGAGAAACTCGGGGTTAGCAATCAACAACCTTTTATTTTTAATAACTTGAATTATGTCAATTAATGTTAGGTAACTATATTTGAGATTATTTTTTATGTTTACATTTCGCGTATACATTTTTCCTTTTATTTTATTGGTTGTTTTTATAAAGATATTCATGATGTTCATGAAAGTACCTACTTTCTTAATTATAAAAATAAGTATCATAACGTTTTCATTTTTAAGAGATAAATTGTAAATGATTACCTACTGTTGTCATTCACCCTAAGGTGTACATAACTTGTGAGCCTGCCATAATAATAATCTGTAATCTTGAAATAGTTTTAAGAATGATAAAACTAATATTCATTCTATTCTTAAATTGTTTTAACTTTGCATGAATATAGATGCTTTTCTCATTCTGTTTTATAGAACCTATTTGCTAAGTTCCAGTTTTATATGGTCTTATTAGTCCAATTTAGAATAATAAATTGGTTTTTAAATATTTAAAATTTGACTGATTTTACAACTTGTTACCGATCTGTGTTCTGTGTCTTAATAAAACTTATTCGATTTATAAAAAAAGATATTACTAATTCATAACCTAGATCTAACAATGTGAGTATTAAATAGGTACCGAACTAAAAATACACCCAAGGTCCACAGGAAATGTCAGTGGAAATTTGATACAAATTGTACCATACAATCGACTTCTGGTACTGTAAAATACATACCTATTACTTATGTAATCCTTTTATACTTACGTTATTAGTAACATACTGTTACTGCAGTAAATTAGGTTTTTAATACGTAGGTACTTAGGCTTGCAGCAAAGGTAAATTAGTAGGCAAGAAAAAAATAAGAAATACCTATCGCTCTTTAATGGTGTTCATATAACAACACAGTAATTTAATAACTTACAATACAGAAAAATAATTATTAGAGTACCTACCTACCCACGGCAATAACAAAGGTATTATAGGCCATGGGTAACGAAATGTATTTTTTTTTCTTGTGATGTCCCTAGGTACACATTTTGTATAAAAATTATAGATTGTGAACTGTTGTTATTACTATAACGACATCCATAAACTTTTGTGCACGAGTGTACTGCTCAATACCATTGACAACTTAATATGGTCGGGTTTTACGCGAAGATTTAGTATGGCAAAGTAATGAAAGCTAATTTCTCTTAAAATACAACACTTAGGTATCTGAATTTTTGGTCGCTTTATCTTCTGTAGGAGTAGTAATTTTTGTATACATTTGGGCAGAATTCACTAAGTTTTTAATAGGGAAATTCTTAAATGAAAATTTAACACCGTGACTACCGCCACCCCACCAATGGCATGGTATATCTCGTAAACTACTGGAGTACTCGTTGTGAATTCTGGGTATCAATTTTATCTTGCAGGGTAGTAATTTTCTATGTAGATTTGAGGAAAGTCGCAGGCTCCTCCAACTTGGAATCAACATTCGAAGTCGTGGTCCTGCTGAACGAGCGAGCGAAAGTTATCATCGTTGATTTCTCGATAAATAAAAATGATTCAGTTCTGTTTTTTTTATGAAATGGATCACATTTATGGGTAGTAATTATTTATATACTTAGAATAGCTGTAGCATGCCTCCGTTTTCAGCGCTTATGGTGGTCCTGCTGAATGGAGCGTGACTACCGCAGGACCACCTTTAAAGTCGATTTTCTCGAAAACTACTAAGGTACCAATTCTGTTGTTCGAGTACTAATTGGTACCAATTGAGTAATAATTATTTACCAAATATGGAAGCGATTGCCGTCGGGGTCCTGTGGTAGTCACGGACATGAAATTTTCAACACTCTACAAGTAAACGAACAAAGTACATATGAAGAAGTGAAAAAGGCGTTCAACCAACACTTTGTACCAATAAAGAATGAGTGTGTAAATTCACATGTATTCTTCACAAGAAGTCAAAAAGAAGAATCCTTTGACCAATATGTGACTGACTTAAAGAAATTAGCAGCAGAGTGTAACTTTGGTGAATTAAAAGACAGGTTGATCAGAGACAGAATTGTTGCAGGAATAAAAGATAATAGACTCCGAGACAGGTTACTAAGAGAAGGTGACTTAACTTTACATAAGTGCATAAACATATGTAAAACAGCCGAGTTGGCATCAGAACAGGTGAAAAAATTTGAGCATAAAGATGATAAAGAGATATATAAAATAAATAGAGAAAATATACAAAATGAAAAAAATTATGCCACAAGCAGTACAAAGTTTAAACAACCAGTTACAAGAACCAGTAATGAGTGCTCAAGATGTGGATACAAGCATGCCCGAGAAAAGCGTCCAGCATATAATAAAAAGTGTTTAAAATGCAACAAGTATGGTCATTTTAGTAACAAATGTCTGACAAATAATAAGAAATATGTAAGAAGAGTAGAAATGGAAAATAACAGTGAGAAAGAAGAGGAGGAACTAAACACTATGAGGTTAGGATTAATTAAGATTAACCTTGTTAAAAATAATAATCAATTATGGCAAGAAGAGGTCAACTTTTGCAAAAGTAATATTAAGGTCTTGTTTCGATTAGATACAGGTGCTCAGTGTAATGTCATATCAAAAAATCAATGTAAATTGCTTAAGATTTATGAAATAATTCCTTCAAATTTAAAATTAAGTAATTGTGATGGGGCTCGCATTGAAACGGTTGGAAAAATTCAAGCAGTGTGATATTGGTGGGCATAGTAATATAGTTGAATTTCAAGTATGCAAAGGAAATTTTGAACCATTACTAGGATTACCAACTATTGAAAAATTTAATTTAATAAGTAGAGTACAAAATTTAAACATAATAAATGATTTTATTTCAGATTATCCTGAATTGTTCAGTGGTATAGGTAAGATAAAAAATTATGAGCATAAGATTAAATTAAAACAAAGTGCTGTTGGAAAAGTAGAACCATGTAGACATGTACCTTTTAAACTTTTACCTAAACTTAAAGAAGAATTGCAAACTATGGAACAGTGCTGCCAACTCGTTTAAGCAAAAACGCGCTGTTAGCTCTTTGAAAACGCGCTAGAACGCGCTAAATCGTCGCTGTCAAAAAATCGCACCCAAAATCGGTCAAATTCGGCGCCAAATTCAAACAAAACTCCCAATTTTTTGAGACTATAAATGTATAAACGCTGTTTTTCTTTATTATTTAATCAAATTATACTCATGCTTTGTCCTCGAGATTAGCAATAAGTTTACATGTAGTAGACACAAGGTGTCGCCAATCTGCACTGTCATTGAGATTTATTTTATATATATATTTTTTTTTTTTTTTTTTTTGTTGGTGGGTAGATGCCACCTACATTTACCTCCATTTACACATTTAGTGCTCCGCCAGTCCGCACACGTAAAATTGGTTGCGCATTTCATTGTTCCCTAACAAGGCTAACAACATGGGGAAACGTACTCGTGCCGTTCCCGAGGACTATGAGTCCATAGCAAAAAAGATTAAAAAGTTGGAACAAACGTTGATGCGCACACAACGCAGAGATAGATCATCGCGATCGTCGAGGAGGCTGTCATCGTCTTCATCCTCGGACACATCGAGATCGTCGTCACGCTCGAGCTCCGCTTCGCGTTCGCCACCGCCGCCGCCGCCGCGAGAGCGTGCCGGCGCGGGCGGCGGCGCGGGTGCGCGCACCAGCGCGGGCGCGGGCTCCGCGGTGTCAGCGGGCGCGGCCGCGAGTGCGCTGCTGCCGAACACGCTATGTACTGAAGGTTAATATAACATTCACATACCTACCTACATATTCGTTTTAAATCAGTATTGCGGTTAACCTATGGGGTTATCACCTTAATGATAGACGGATGGGGTATTTTTACGTTATAATATAGCGCTGCGGGTAGTCTATGGGACTATCACTTTGCTATAATTAACGTAGTAAGTAAAAGAGTGATGATGCGGTCATTCTTTGGGAATGTCACTTCATTACTATGCTTATCGTGACACCTACAGCATTTTATTGATGATGTGGTCAGCTAATTAGGGCTGTTACTTTCTTAATAAATTGCAAAAGTATTAATTTCGGAATGCGGTCAGTCTTAGGGGCTGTCACTTGTCCAGATTATACTACCCTACCCATGATTTACTTGGGATTTCGTTTCTCCAGGTGTGCCAATACAGTCGACCAGCGCCACTCCTGTCGCTGCCACTGCCACCGCGCCATTACCTTCTACCAGTGATGCTGCCGCCACTGAGCTAGCCTCAACTAGCGTTGTCACCCCTCCGGGTACATCAGTACCCGGCACCAGCGCCGAAATAAATCTGCTGCCAACACATACAGAACCGATACCGGCTCTTGACAATGAACTCCTTTTAATATTAGGAGATGATCCTTCCCAGGAAAAATTATACGGCGAACAAATTCAGCCAGACCTTGCTATTCGTCTAGAGCATATAGCTAGAACGGGTTTGCCGAAAGAAATCCGCAAGAAGCTCTTGGATAAATATTTACCACCGGCAAACTGCACTCTGATTGAAGCGCCCACTCTCAATCCAGAGGTGAGTGCTGCTGTTCCTGAAGCTGTATCAAAAAGAGACAAGGGCATTGAGCTCAGACAGAAGCAACGCACCTCCGCAATATCATGCGTAGCTGAAGCTCTCACATCACTTATGTTATCGGAACCAAAAAATACTGACCTTATCCAAATATTAATGGACGCTGTTAAGCTCATGTGCGATAGCCAGAACACTGATTCGACAATACGAAGAAGCTTCATACTTAATACTCTGAAAAAAGATCTCAAAGATCAATTACAAGCAACAAAAATAGATAAACTCCTTTTTAGTGAAGGCTTAGCTGAAACATTAAAGGCTGCTAAAGCCATATCTAAATCCGGAGCCGACATGAAACCAGCTCCAGTAAAGCAACCGGTTATGAAAAATAAACCACAGCAGAAAAATTTAAACTGGCGGGCTCCTTCCCAGAACTACAAGCCGAAGGGGAATCCGAGGACGAAGGAGCTCGCATACAAGGATCGCCCCGCCAGCTCATCGAAGCCGTCGTCGCGTCCAGCGCAGAATCGCAGCCGCAACCGCCGTTAGACACGGTAAAATATGCCGGTAGGCTTTCATACTTTCTTTATCAATGGTCACTCATAACGAGCGACAGTACTATATTGTCTTGGATAGAAGGGTATCAAATACCTTTTTCTCGTCCAGTAAAACAAACTAACGTTCCTGCGCCAAGAGTCCTTTCCACTACGGAAAAAATTAAATACGAGCAATCTATTCATAATCTTTTAAGAATAGGAGCCATTGCAGAATGTCAACCTTGCCAGGACCAATTTTTATCTCCTATATTTTTAATACCAAAACCAAACGGTAAATTTAGGTTTATACTGAATTTAAAATCGCTCAATAAATTCATTGATACTTCACACTTTAAGCTTGAGGATCTGCACACGGCCTTAAAACTTGCTTCCAAGGACTGTTTTATGAGTACGATAGATCTAAAAGATGCATATTTTTTGATACGAGTACATGATCGTTCCAAAAAGTATCTCCGCTTTGAATTTGAAGAAAAAATTTATGAATTTAATGTTTTACCATTCGGCCTAAGTACTGCACCTTTTGTATTCACCAAGATTATGAAACCGGTGATCAGTTTACTGAGATCCTATGGCCATATATCAACAATATATCTAGATGACACTTTATTGATATCTAATTCTCGGAAATCATGCCTGAAAAACATTGACGACACAACTAGGCTTTTAGAGGCCCTTGGTTTTATTATTAACGTCGAAAAGAGTAATCTCTCACCTGATACGACGTGTAAATTCCTGGGCTTCATAATCGATTCTCAGAATTTACAAGTCACCTTGCCAGAAGATAAGATTATAAAAATAGAAGCTGAAATTACTAAATTCCGTAGCTTAAAACACTGTAAGGTTAGACAATTTGCTCGTTTAGTGGGCTTACTTACCTCAGCCTGCCCAGCCGTCAAATACGGTTGGCTTTATACAAAAGAACTGGAGCGCTGTAAATATTTAACACTAATGGACGACAATAATTATGAAAAACACATGAGTATATCATCATCAATATTACCAGATCTTGAGTGGTGGTCTCATGCAATCGTTCACCCCATAAATGACATTAAACAAAACGAATTTCGTTTAGAAATTTATAGCGATGCCTCAACTACGGGATGGGGAGCTGTATGTAGCGGGGAACGCGCTAGTGGGATGTGGACGGACAGTGAACGTTTACGACATATTAACCATTTAGAAATTTTAGCTGCCTTCTTTGGACTTAAAATTTTTGCTAAGTCTTATCACGACTGCCAAATTCCTTTACGGATTGACAATACCACTGCTATATCGTATGTAAATCGCATGGGAGGTGTCCAGTTCCCTCACCTTACAAACGTCACACGAAAACTCTGGCAGTGGTGTGAAGAACGCAATCTGTTTGTTTTTGCATCGTACATCAGCTCAGTCGAGAATGATGTTGCGGATGCAGAATCACGACGTGTCCATCCAGACATCGAGTGGGAGCTGTCAGATTTTGCATTTAAACATATTGTGCAACGTTTTGGAAATCCTGAAATTGACATATTTGCCAGTAGACTGAAAAAAAATGTACCAGTTACATATCGTGGCATAGAGACCCAGATGCCTGTTTAATAGATGCATTTACAATTCCGTGGTCAGATCTAAATTTTTACAGTTTTCCACCATTTGCCGTTATTTTGAAGGCATTGAGGAAAATAATTAATGACAATGCTAAGGGAATCATGGTAGTCCCATTTTGGCCCACACAACCATGGTACCCTTTATTTAAAAGTCTTCTAATTTCAGAACCGTTGGTCTTTAAACCCTCTGACACGTTAATTATCTCTCATTCTAGCAATCGAGATGTGCATCGGAAGATTACCCTGGTTGCCGGGATGTTATCAGGGCGTCACTCATGAAAAAGGGTGTGCCCTCAGCTTCCATACCAATAATGTTGGCATCACTTACTGAAAATTCTGTTAAACAGTATGACACATACTTAAAAAAGTGGTTCATATTTTGTGCATCTAATAAAATTAATTTATACATGGGTTCCGTACCAAATATTATAATGTTTCTAACACAGTTATATGAGTCAGGTGCAAGATGTGGAACGATGAATAGCTGTAGGTCAGCTCTGTCTCTCATTCTTGGCCAAGAAATAGCCAATGATGATCAAATAAAGCGTTTTCTTAAAGGGGTTTTTAGACTGCGTCCGCCGTTGCCCAAGTATAACACTACATGGGACACATCTATTGTACTTAACTCCTTAGCAAGCTGGTACCCCAACGAAACATTAAATTTAGAAAATTTATCAAAGAAATTAGCTAGGTTCTTTACTCGCAAACCTTACGAAGTGAAGATAGCCTTTTTATAAGTTTTAGGAAACCTCACAAATCCATCACATCTCAGACATTAAGCAGATGGGTTAAATCAACTCTGAATAGTTGTGGAATAGATGTGTCCATCTTTACTGCCCATAGCACAAGACATGCCGCTACTTCTAAAGCTCACGGGCTAGGTGTTAATTTGGATATTATCAGAAAAACGGCAGGATGGAGTAATAACTCTCGAACATTTGGTAAATTTTATAATAGAGATATAACTCAAATTGCTAATCAGGATGGTACCTTCGCAAGAAATATTATGAATGATTCATTACATGATTAAATTAATATGATGTTAATTTAGAATATAAGTAATGCTGTATTTAAGCTAAATATCTTATATATTTCCTTTGTTGATTACTTAAGTAAATAAATCTAGTTACTATTTCTTTGAAAAGTTGATATCTTCATTCTCAACATCTACATGTAAACTTATTGCTAATCTCGAGGACAAAGCATGAGTATAATTAATGATTAAACGAACTTACCAGCCTAGCGAGCATGGGCGTACCCAAGGCATTTGTGAGATGACATGATAAATTATGTCATATCTTACAATTTGTCTTAAATGCTAGCACGGGTCAAACATGTGACATATTTTAAAGGCGCAACATGCCTTTCTTGTTGCTGCCCGGCGAGCACGGCCTTCTGTGACATGGCTTGAGTCACACATTTCATCGCAGTTTGGGCGATAACGCCATTTTGTCCTAAATAATAGCACCGGTGGCGTGAGAAAATTTCCTGACGTTTGTTTGGGATTCATCGGGTCTTAATTGCTAATACGGGCGCACCCATTTTGTCACAAATGTCACATTTTGACAGATGATTTAGAAAAATGTATCACTTTCGTTCGGAGGTGGTGATAAAATTTTATAGTTGAAAAAAATATATTTGCCTTCTAATTACGGCACCAAAATAACAATAAATTCATTTTGTGTGTATGGTGAATTGGTGATCAATGCTTATTAATTAATTGAAATGTTATAGGATTATTAATTAATTTTATATTATTACTTTTTCATAATTGTATTTTTTTTTATTGTTGTTCTTATTTTAATTATGTTTTTTTTTTATAATTATTTTCTTTTATACCATATTCTTCTTGCTTTCTACATTTTTAAATGTTTCTTAAATAAAATCCCCAAAAAACATTTAAAATATAAAAAATAGGGGCCCACCGGTATTGGTCCAAGCTATTATATTTTTTAGTAATTATTAAAATTTTCACAATCAATATATCTTTCTAACAAACACTTAATATGTTATCAAACAAACAAAGAAAAATAAAGTGTGCATAAGTCTATGGTCGTGGGTCAAATATTAATTTATTCCCAACAAAATTAAAAAGTTGTTTAGCTGTATGAACGGCAAACTTTTTTACGTATTATTTTATTTGGTCGTCTATTCAAATTATGTCGCACTATGAAGTCAACAACAAGAAAAGCAAGTCGCGCCTGTAAATTTTGTCACATGGTTGTCCCGTGCTAGCATTTAAGACAAATTGTACGACATGACATATTTTATCATAACTTGTCATGACCGAGTCGAAAACCAAGCAATATAAAAAAAAAAAAAAACTTATAATTCATGTTGGGATGCTGCTAACATGGGGGTAGCAAAGGGGGGGGCTAAATTTTGGTTATTTTTGGCCTAGGACATACCGTTTTCGAGATATCATTTTGGAAATAAGCAAGATAAAATAAGATACGGAGGCCCATAATTCGGCAACAGTGCGTCGTAGGGCTATGCTTCTCAGAACATAAATGGTTTTTCTGGCCAAGGTTAAACCGAAACTGCAATAAAATTGGAAAATTACCGAAAAAGAAAAAAATAAACGTCAAGAAGTTATGCCACAAGTCAAGAAAATATCTCAAGCCGCCGTGCTAGCATTTAAGACAAAATGAGTTTATCGCCCAAACTGTGATTAAAAGTGTGACTTAAGCGATTTCACAGTAGGCCATGCTCGCCGGGCTGTACGTGAAGTTCTATCATAATTATACGAGGGCTTTGTCCGAAGAGATTAGCATCCCACCCACCCCATTACCATTTCCCAAATAACGGACTAATATTTACCGTTACATAGATATATCTATTTACATAATATGAATACTTTTATATATCAACATTTGCAAAGAAAGAATTAGGTGCTCTAAACTAAATGAAGGTAAATGTAGGTGGCATCTACCCACCAACAAAAAAAAAAAAAAAATATATATATATAAAATAAATCTCAATGACAGTGCAGATTGGCGACACCTTGTGTCTACTACATGTAAACTTATTGCTAATCTCGAGGACAAAGCATGAGTATAATTATGATAGAACTTCACGTACAGGTAAGTTCGTTTAATCATTAATTATGTCATATAAAAGAGTTTAGAGTACTTGTTTAGTAATAATAAAAAAAGGGACGTTTTAATGTAATTATTTTATAAAATAAAGGGATTAAATTAATTCATTATCGTCAGATTCTAATACAATTGCTTCTGAGGCTGAAATAAGGTTGGTCTTGATCAGTTTTAGACTTGAATTTATATTTATCTTTGGATGAAATTGTCCTCAACACGTCGTTGGGAAGTTGAAAATTTGCGCAGTATAGGTCTACCAGAATCTCATGACAAATGTGGAAATAAAAAATTGTTGTGTGCAATACTGGGGAAATTGGATTAAACGATCTTGATACTGTTTAATTATTATTTATGTGTTTAGTAATAATGAACATGAGGTACCTATATTATAGTAGTCACAGCGGATCTTTGAGTCTTTGAACTTGGTCTTGCCTATCATTGCGTAAGAAACAGTTTGTCATCGAGTATACTGCATAGAGTAAGCGAGATAGGACGATGTGACATACATAAGCGAGTGAAAGAGACAGTTATACAATGCTATCTTCACCTTCAACATTGACACAAAAATTGCTACTGCGCGGGGTCTTGCAACCAATTCAGAGACACAAAGATCCACTGTGTTACACATCGGGTTCTTAACATAGGAAAAATAAATCAATTGAATATTAATTTATGTACTAATTTATTATATATCATTTAAATCATACTAATAACTTAAAACCTCATTCAGAACTAGAAAACTAGAATACGATTCCATGTACTCCACTGGGATTTCAAAAACTTGTATCTTTGTAGTTTTATGTCATCTCTCTCCATCAAAATGGTTCTTTTTCATTGGCATTTAACATATTCAAAACCAATCTCTTTATGTATAAAGTCTGTAAAAAATAATAAAATGTATTCTTATAGTCATTCATCATCATCACTCTATATATACTTTTTTTTATGTAAGTTTTATGGCCTGGTTGCTAGGACCTTATAGCCACGTCTTTGGAAAGAGTTTTGGATCTTATATTTATTCTTTGGTATGCATTAGAATGCGGATGTAACAGATTCTAATGTTTTTTGGAGTATTTGGCAGCAAATTATATCGAGTCAGTCTGCCCAGTAAGCTTTGCAGAGGCAGTCAATATTACAATAAAATACTCCGCTCCACTATCCCGAGATCGCTTCTGTCAATGATTTTACAAATTGTCCAGTTGCGTAGACAGTTGAGACACAAAACTACACTAATAATATATCACAATATCCACTAGGAATCAATTTGCAAATAATATTAACAGCCACTGAACTTCACTCGACAAAATCCCGCCAAAAACACCCGTCTATATACACGTCCCACTGCAGGGCGCAGATTATTACTTAATATTTTTCTTACGTCAAAGATTCTCAATCTCCGTTAAAATCAATATCTTGTCGAAGAATTAGTAACAGTTACATTACTGTTGCCATTTCCTTCCGGCCATCATTCGATGTGCCCTGACCTACGATTTACCATATATTAGTAATGAAAAGAAATAAAAATGAAGTAAGAAAAATATAAAATAAACTAAAAGTATCAAAACGAGTCAGTCCAACTTACCGGTCCACTCTACGACGCACTTTAAAATCAAAGATTGAGTTTGATTTACGCCTTCTTCTTCCCTTATTTTATGATACACATTGAAAACAATATGTCTCGCTTGAGATCGAAGTGGGTTTTTCGACATTTTCACAAAAATAACAATTTTTCAAGATAATATCAAAAAATTTCAGCAGCGGTTGACCATAGACATACTAAATAATATGGACTGGAAATACCTACGAAAAAAACGTGCCTACCTAAACCTCAAAATGTCTCATAAAATGGCCGCCGATTCTAAGGTTGTGTCAATCAAGCAACACACACACACTCACAAATCTCAATAATACAATATGTAAACAACCATTTGACAGCAGGACTACCACGAACACAACCACAAAATTCGTCACATAAAATGGCGAATATGGCACGTACCTACAATCGTCACTACGTCATAACAAAATGTTGCCATAATGAGCAACAACTGAAATATTGTTGTCTCTTTCATCAAATACGATTACTACATTAGAAAGAATGAAACAAAACGATGTTTCACATTCTGTATCGTATTTCACTCATATTTGTATAAGCTAATGTATGTATAGAACATCGCGGCGCCTCACTGATTTAGAAACCTATGGACTTGCCATACCTACGAAATTAGCGTGCATACCTACAAAAATCTGGCGCATAAAATGGCTGCCTTGTAGGGTTGTAACTGCGAGAAACATGCGCAGCTGATATCGATGTAAATATCGACCTTCATGAAATTGTTTACGTTGTTGTTCTACGATATAATAATGTAATAACAATATAATATGAACAAACCAGGCCCATAGAAACCGAAGTAGCTAAGGGTATAGAGTATTGTATGACTGGTAATATACAGGGTGGGCAAAAAATATATCGTGGATCAAACGAAATAGCGATTTTTGGGGATAGTGGGAGATGTTTTTCTTTTGACCTGCTAGAAAAAGCCCCAAATTTCGCCCTGTTTCGTTAGATTCACGATTTTTGGCCGTCCCTATACCTAACCCATTAAAAACTAAAATGTATTTTGTTTTATATCAAGTCAAATCAGCCTATCCCAATCCACTAGACATAGGCCAAAGGGGTAGTAATAATAAATAATACCAGCCTGTAACTGTCCCACTGCAGGGTAAATGCATCTTCTTATAGTAAATAAATAATAATATTTTGATATCTTCCTACTTTTCGAACAACTTAATTTATGTAAAATAATAACAATATTTTATGTAAAAAAGACATTTATTCATTTTTGAACAAAATTAACTTATTGAAATTCACTATTTTATTTATTTCTATAAAGCCAGGTTCGGCATTAACATGTTGGTACCTTATGCTCAAAGTGCGATTGTTTCAAACAAGTGTTGTCGGTATTACTTATAAAATCATACGCTTTCGGCTAAAACAAATTGAAGCGTAAGGGCAAATTTTCTTAATTCTTCAGAATACTTTTTTCTAAAGTACGCCTTTAGATTTGGCAATTTGCTTTTTACGAAATCCTTCTGCATATTCTTAAATTTTTATTTATTTATTTATTATATACTTTATTGTACACCACTTAAAAATTACAGGACAAAACATTTACAAAGATAAGTGTACAATGGGCGGTCTTATCGCACAGGGCAATCTCTTACAGACAACCTTTGGATGGACTGAACGAGAGGAGATAGACATTAGGGCTGTCAGTGTACAAAAACTATATTAAATAATATTACTTAGTTATAACATAAAATACATACATACAAATAAAATAATATACTAATAAATATCAAATGAAGAACAGAGAAAGGAGAAGAATAGTTATAGAGAATGGAAATGCTCCTTCACCATTTTTTTAAATGAAGGTAATGTTTGCGCACGCCTTACCTCAATAGGTAATGCATTCCACAAACGAGCTGCTTGTACCGTGAAAGATTTGACGAAGAAGGATGTGGAATGCATACGAATGCTTAATTTTAGGTTTTCCGATGATCTCAAGGACCGAGAATGTGTGTCACAGAGGAACTGAAACCGTTCTTTAAGATAAAAAGGACTAGAAGGATTAAAGAGCACATTATATAGCAATGAAAGTATGTGGGCATTCCGGCGAAGGCGAATAGGAAGCCATTTGAGCTTGGTTCGAAATTCAGAAACATGGTCATACTTGCGCAAGCCAAATATGAACCTGATACAGAGATTTTGAAGTCGCTCAAGCTTGTCCAATTGGTCTTGGGTGAGATCGAGATAGCTGGCATCAGCATAGTCCAAGATAGGTAGAAGAAGAGATTGTGCTATCGCAATTTTAGTGGTGATGGGAAGAAAGTTACGAAGGCGTCTCAGGGAGCCCGCAGACGCAAACAATTTACGACTGACCTCCTGCAGTTGTTTAGTCCAGGAAAGGGTGCTGTCGATGTAAATCCCCAGGTTCTTCACAGTTTGAGCTATAGGAACAATGGTGTTGTTGAAAGAAACCCGGGGAAGTGTCGCCCAATCAATCCTAGAGACTGTTCGGGAACCTCCCACAACAGCCACTTGAGTTTTCGTCGGATTGATCTTCAACCCAAACTCAGTGCTCCAGTCACCAATTCGAGCCAGGTCCGTATTAATAATCTCAATAGCGTCAGATAACTCGCCGAGAGGGGCTTGAGTATAAATTTGGAGATCATCAGCATAAAGGTGGTAGAAAGAAGATAGCCGTTGAGTGATAGCATTAATAAAAAGTGCGAAAAGTAGAGGAGATAAAACGCCACCCTGCGGCACACCGGCAGAGGTGTGACACCAAGAAGAGAAAGATTCCTCAACGCAAATACGCTGCCGGCGGCCAAACAGGTAACTATGAAACCAGTCAATTACCGAAGGAGATATGCCAAAAGAGCATAGGACGCCCAACAAAATGTCGAAGTCAACCGTATTGAAGGCATTGCTGAAGTCAAGTAGAGCAAGTACAGTTAACTTCCCCATTTCCATGCCTGTCCTTATGTCGTCCGTAATATGAACACAGGTGCTGAGGTAGTGCTGTGTCCCGGACGAAAACCAGATTGGAAGGGATTTAGCAGCTTGTGTTTGGAAAGGAACGAGCTGAGTTGATGGTGGACAAGTTTTTCAAGGACTTTGGATAGGAAAGGAAGAATAGAAATGGGACGATAGTCAGAGAAAGATGCAGGATGAGATTTTTTGGGTAGGGGAATAACGTGGGCATCTTTCCAGGCTTGCGGGAAGACACCACTGGAAACCGAGAAATTGAGGATGTGAAGGATAACAGAAAGAATGTCATCAAGGATGGGGATAATCATTTTACGGCTAACACAGTCACTACCAACAGCGTTGGACAAAATCGATAGAATACTCTTTTTAACATCACAAGCGGTGAATTGACTTATGAAAAAAGGAGAAAAATCAGGTACCGGAATGTTTGAAAGATTACTTAGCGTAGTAGCTTTAGTGACCCTATCCAATACAGGCGAAGTAGAAAAATGACTATTAAGTAAATTGAAATCCAAGTCTTTAGGAATTGTATTGTGAGACTTTTTTCCGATACCTAATGATTTCAGAAATTTCCAGACCTTGGCTGGATCACCGTTCTGAACAGAATTATGGATATGTTGGCGTTGTGCGTTCCTACACACCTTGCTGCATTGGTTCCTTATTGAGACGTATTTCTCCCTGTTGACGTTGTTGGGCCGAATTTTAAACTTAAACTTCGCAGCTGCCTTTTTATTTAGTAAAAGTTTAATTTCGTCGGTCAGCCATGGTGCTGGAAGATGCCTAACTCTCACGGCTCGAATAGGTGCATGTGTGTCGTATAGATGAACTAAGGTAGAAGTCAAGACTTCAACTTGTTCGTCGACGGATGAGGAAGTCACTAGTGGCGTCCAGTCAATATTACTGGCATCCTCTCGAAGTCGATCAATGTCCATTCCATCAAAATTGCGAAGCAGAAGAGTTTTGAACTTATGCTTAGGTGGTCGAATTTTGTATGAAGTGTAAATTAAGTCATGGTAGGAAAAGGCGTCAGCAGAACATTGACCATGTTTAGCGACGTGATCAAAAGACGAGACAATAATAAGATCGAGAAGTGAGGGAACAGAGTTAGGAAAATGGTGAGTGGCACCAAGATCGAGAAAAGAGAGATTGACAGATTCAATAATATGACGAAAAGAAGAAGAGCGGGAGTCTTGTTTAAGAAGACACGTATTAAAGTCGCCCATTATGATACTATGACTGTAAGAGGGGATTAAATCTTCCAAAATACGTTCGAAAGAAGAGAAGAAATTAACCCGAAGAGAAGGGCAGTAGTAAACTCCAAGGAGAATCTTAGAATGATGCAATTCAACCTCCAGGAAAAGATGTTCACCAGCGTTCGGCGGAGGCGGCTGCGTGGACATGTTAACTATAGAAAAAGGAATAAAATTACGAAGATAAATGGCCACGCCGCCACCACCACCGACCGCGCGATCATTCCTGATAAGTTGAAAGCCGGGAAGAGAGTAAGAGGAAGAGGGAAGACAAGGTTTTAACCAAGATTCTGAAACAAGAATTGCATGGATATTCTTACAGTCAAAGCTTGCCAGCATATCGGGGAAGTGGGCCGGAATACTCTGGGCGTTTATGTGGACTACATTAAAGTTCCTGGAGACATCAGCAAACAGTGAAGTAAGGGTATCAGCTAAAGAAGGAACACTATCCAATGAATTAGAAGAATCAGCATCACTGCTACAGTCAAGGCTGAGCATAAATATAAAAAAAATAAAAATAAATACTATTTTAATATACCTATAAAAACAGTAAAGACTACGCGGTTCAAAATGTCCCGTCCACCCGCCAGTGTTACATAACAAAGTTAAACTAATAAAATAAAAACAAAAACATAAAAATAAAATCCGATTTTGCAGTCCAGGCACAAAAACAATTCAGAAAAATATATAACAAAGGTAAAAAATAAATAAAATAAAAAAACCGGCCAAGTGCGAGTCGGACTCGCGCACGAAGGGTTCCGTACCACTATCGCAAAAAACGGCAAAATAATCACGTTTGTTGTATGGGAGCCCCCCTTAAATATTTATTTTATTATGTTTTTAGTATTTGTTGTTATAGCGGCAATAGAAATACATCATCTGTGAAAATTTCAACTGTCTAGCTATTACGGTTCCTGAGATACAGCCTGGTGACAGACAGACAGACAGACAGACAGACAGACAGACAGACGGACCGCGGAGTCTTAGTAATAGGGTCCCGTTTTTACCCTTTGGGTACGGAACCCTAATTAGGACCGTATAACAGAACTAAATTAATCGTCTAAGGTTACCTTTTGTTAACGCAACGCAACACGAAGTGTCAAAATCAGAAAATGACAATGACAGATGACAAGCAAGAAAAACATTAATTATATATTAAATTACAAACTTAAATTAAACCTCCACAAGAAATTAGCTAAGAATAGCTGCAAAATTATTGAAAACATAGCTAATTATCGAAATTACTAATGAACACAATATACTATAAATACCTGGACTACCAAAAAAGGATGAAACAAAGAAGAACTTCATCTTCTGGCTACAGTGCGCTTGGTTTTTGTTGCGGCTATCCTACCCACTGCGACCGGCTGAACAACGCCCGGCTCCGGCTGTCCAGAGACCTGCTCCGGCTGGGTGGCCATCAGATCCGACCGCTGCGCAATCTTATTGAGATCGGCAGCGGAAGTGATTCGGTGCCGAGCTCCCTTTGAATCGAGGACGAACACAGTTCCTGCCGAGGTCCAGCATTGGGTCACACCAAATTTATCCCGTGCCGCCATGAAGACATTGTGCCTGGCTTTAGTGAGGAACTCCGATATAGTGATGCCGGACCCCTTCAGCTTGGTCTTGCCGAACCAGATCTTATCACGGAGATCCACATCAATTTTTATTTAGAATTAAACTTCCTTCATTATTGATATATTTAAGTTTCTTAAGGTCTTGAATAATATTAGAAATCTTTCCATCACATCTCCGGACCATTTCATTTAAAGTTCTCACTTTTTGATTTAGTAAAGCCCATTTCTTTGTGAGATAAACATATATATATAAGTAGGTTGTTGTGAGGAACATATTTGCCTAGGCTGAAAAAGAAAGTCGCATACTTATTTACATATTTAATTCATTTAAAGAAATACTGTCAATAAAAAAGTATGTAACAAGATGTGTTGAAATTACTGTATTTTGCAACTTTTGTTTAAAAACATACCAGTAAAGTCGATGTTGGCACTACGCCATCAGGTAACCTTATCACATCGAGGGTTCTGTTAAAACGAGATTCCTCAAAGTGCATGGAGCAGATATGCCACATTTTATGTCTAGGGTTTGTATTTTCAAAACCAATAGCTTCTATCCATTTCTTCTTTAAAATTTCGTTTCCAGGAAATCTGTGGATTAAAATATCATTCCAATGTATTTTACATACTATAAATTTTATCGATACTTATCGTATGCGAACATCGATCATCACTAACCTTACTTGTCAATAATGATTGTATGTAAACAATGCAAAGAAATATAGAAAATAATAACGTTTTATGGCATACAAACATGACACAGGTTCGAATAATATTCAAAAATACCATCTTGTAACAATATTTAACACAAAATTCGACCGGATTAGTGAAAACTAGTTACTAACCTGTGCAGAGTCAATTTAGGCTGATTTTTGTTTTTTCTCATACCAGACTGTTTTAAACAATACGAGGGCATGATTTTCCGATTAATGTCCACACTCAGAACACCAAAATAACTAGTTTCTAGACGTATTTCCTTGTAAAACAACAAAAATATTCTGAACAAGCAACTGTTTGACAGCACAACTACCACAAAAACAAAGAGTACTTTTGGCGGCTTGGCGCATAAAATGGCGACCGGTCACGCATAGGCATGATGTTGACGTCACACAAAAGTGTTGCCAAATTTAGTCCTTGACAAACATTTAGATGTCTCTCTTTTCATATGCAGCTCTTGGTTAGTTAAAAAGAGACAAAACGCTTTTTGACATGTGTGTGTCGATATGATAGGCTGATCTCCATAGTTATCCTACCACATTGCGGCGCCTCCATATATTTCCTATCTCAATGCGGTTGACACATCAAGTACTTTGATTTGACTGGTGACAATTGACATTGCCATATGAAAATCACAATTAAAAAAAAATTAAAAATGCCATGAGATTCTGGTAGACCTATAACTCTTTTTTTAAAGAAAGTACAGAGTTTCAAAAAGCGCTAGATTTAGCGCTAGGCGCTAGAACGCGCTATTGGCCAAAAAAAGCGCTAGATCTGGCGCTGAAAGCGCTAAGTTGGCAGCACTGCTATGGAAAAACAGGATATTATATCAAAAATTGATAAAGCTACCGAATATGTCAATTCGTTAGTAATAGCTATAAAACCAAATGGGTCCATTAGAGTGTGTCTAGATCCTCAACATTTGAATGATCAAATTTTAAGAGAACAATATATGTTACCAACATTAGAGGAGATAACCTCAAAACTTAAAGGTTCTGAATATTATAGTACATTAGACGCTTATTATCTTTGAGGACATAGAAGGAGTAGAAATATTTGTGGATGATATTTTGATCCATGCGGATTCTGAGGAAAGACATGATAGTATATTAAAAAGAGTGTTAGACAGAGCACGAGAATATAACATTAAGTTAATTATAGATAAATGTAAAATAAAAGTGAAAGAGGTAAGATACTTAGGACATATTTTATCAAGTGAAGGAATAACATTAGATAAAGACAGGGTTAAAAGCATCACAAATATGGCATAGAGAAAATAAAACTACGTTATAAAATATGGCAACACCTACCTCAAAAACTGAATTATTAAGATTTTTAGGAATGACTAATTATGTTTCCAGATTTATACAGAATTATTCTGATTTAACTTCAACTCTTAGGGAGCTAATAAAAAAAGATGTCTTATTTATTTGGGGTACTGAGCAACAGGAAGCATATGAAAAACTTAAAAAAATGTTGTGTGAACCTCCAGTTTTAGCTTATTTTGATATAAACAAACCAATTGTACTAAGTGTAGATGCATCAAAGGATGGCCTAGGTGCTGTGTTGTTACAAGATAATAGGCCTATTGCATATGGTTCTAGATCATTAAGTAACACAGAAAAATGTTACAGTCAAATTGAAAAAGAAAGCCTTGCAATTGTGTTTGGCTGTAGTAAGTTTTATCAATATTTATTTGGTCAAGAATTTGTTGTTGAATCTGATCATAAACCATTAGTTTCAATATTTTCAAAGCCAATGAATAAATGCCCTCCCAGACTACAAAGAATGAAAATGGATTTAAATGAATATAATTTCACAGTGAGGTATAAACCAGGGAAAGAGTTGGTTGTTGCAGATCATTTAAGTAGAAGTTATTTGAAAGATAATTGTAAAACTCACGGAGAAGAATTAGAAGCTTATGTAGCTATGGTATTTAAAAAGTTTGATGTATCTAATCAGAAATTAAAGTTAATTATTAGAGAAACTAATACCCGTAACACAGGTATTCAATACCTTCTTCGGGCACCAGTCTCTCACAAATGTTTTATTTTTTTATTGTATTAGTTTAAGCACTTTCTGTACCTTCCTGCAACATTTGTGATGAGAAAATAAATAAAAATTATTATTATTAATTATTATTAAATAAACTTTAAAAGATAAAGAATTACAGTCTGTATTAAAATATATACGAAATGGATGGCCAAGTTATAAATGTGAGGTGGAGTCTGATGCAAAAATATATTTTTCTTTTAGAGATGAGTTAAGTGAATATAAGGATTTAGTGATGAAAGGTTGTCAAATTGTAATACCACAAAGTTTAAGAAAAGATATGTTGTCTAAAATACATTATGCTCATTTAGGTATTGTAAAATGTAAGTCATTAGCCAGAGAAACTGTGTACTGGCCAACAATGAACAAAGAAATTGAGGATTTAATAACAAATTGTGATACTTGTAAGAAATATCAAAATGCTAACTGCAAAGAACCAATGATTTGTAAAGATATACCAGTTAAGGCATGGCAAATATTATCTGCAGACATTTTCTTTTTGAAAGGAATTCCATATATTTTAGTTGTAGATGCTTATAGTAAGTTCATAGAAATTAAAAAAATAATAGATTTATCTGCTAATGTTACTATTAAATGTTTAAAAGAAATATTTGCACGGCATGGAGTGCCAGAAACATTGTATACTTCAGGAACTCAGTTTACCAGTATTGATTTTGCAAAATTTGCAAATCATTGGTGTTTTTCTCACATTACAACAAGTCCAAAACATCATCAAAGTAATGGTTTAGCTGAAAGGCACATTCAAACAGTTAAACGGATGTTGAAAAAGTTAATAGAAGAAAATAAGGACATTTATATGGTACTGTTGACATATAGAAATACACCAGTGTCTGACAGTGGCAAATCACCAGCTGAACTGTTGTACAACAGAAAGGTAAATCACATGATACCTAGTATATGTAAATTCAAAGCTAATAATTATAAGAAAGAATTGTATATGAAACAGTGTAAACAAGAATATGATTATAATAAACATGTAAGACCATTGCCTAAGATAGAGGAAGGAAAAAAGTGTAAAGATCAAAGAGGAAGGCAGGTCAGGACCACATAAAAGTGGAGTAGTCTTAGGTTATGGAAAAGTTCCTAGGTCATATTTAGTTAAAACAGAAGAAGGTAATGTAATACAAAGAAACAGAAAAGATTTAATTAGTAATGGAAAATATTATGACAAAACTATAGATCTAGATATTACATATAATTGGGATGAAGAGAATAGAGTTGAGTTAAATAGTAATGAAACAAATGATAATAATATTATAATTGAAAATAATAGAGACAATATTTGTAACGAAAATACAGATTCAAATTATAGAACAAGAAGTGGGAGAATTGTGCACATGCCTAGTTATTTAAATGATTATGTTTAATTAAAGTTTACAAAAGAAGGGAGATGTTGTGTGTAGAACTATTATAATCTATGGTTGATGTTAATAGAGTCTGTGATAGAAAAATGGAGATTACTTTATGGTAACATGTACGTGAGGAATAACCAAAAATACAAGTACTTTTTAATAATGAATATTATTTTATTGTAATACATAACAGATTGTAGCTTTCGTTTTGTTGTTTACTATCTCTCACTGAATTTAAATCTATTTCTTTAGACGATGTTCTTGTTAAGCCTTTTCTTATACCAAGCGACCCATACCGCTTTCGATACTGTGGAGAATAGAATGTAGAAGCAATCGATTTGTAACTCTTATTATGTTCTAAAGCGCCTACAGATTTGTACATATTAATTTTATGCTTGGCTAGTGACAACTCTTTTTTTAAGGCGCTGTTCTCTATATTCAAACTGTCTATCTCAGAGTTTGCTATTTGCAGTTCCTCATATAATTTTACAAGTTTATCGTTGAGTTCTGTCACTTCGTTTCTCATAGTTACGTTGTTTGGTAAACTTTGATATGATATGTTTAAATCAAAGTCACTGTCATGCAAATCTAAACTTGACCGGCGACCTCTTCTTTGAGTGTTGACATTTTGCATATCCTCCATATTTCAATTATTGTATAGTTAATTATCATACAAGGTTTTAATAAACATTCAAAAAGTATTTCACGAAGGCCGGGCTCGAACCTACGATCATTCGTGGTAATTGTTCTCAATGTCAGCCGGTTCAGCAACGCGCCAACGCGACCGATGCTATGTTGTCGGTTCACCCTTGTTTGGTATAACAACGTTTTGTCGAAAATCGCTTTGGCTAATTTTAGTTACAATAAAGTCATTTCGTATAATTATTCATTTGACCGAATAATTAATTGGTAGATTTTTATTTAGCATATTTATTTCTTTGAAATAATGTCATTTGACCGAATTTCCAAATGCACTAATTTTACACGAAATCGGTTAGCACGGCGTTTTGCTCGGGGTACCCGCCTTAAGCAACAAAGTCGGTTTAAGGGAGGGAGGGAAACGAAACAAAGTCGACGGAGCCCCGCCGCGCGGGGCTCCTATTTCTGTCTGCAGGGTTTAAAGTAACCTAACATGAAGGAGATGACGGGCGCTGAGTTCGCTCGCTTTGCTCGCTCACTTCAGCTCCCGTCATCTCCTTCGAACCTGACCTATCCGTGTCGGGGTGCCCTAAGCTCCCGAGCTCGCTTCGCTCGCTCTTGGGGTTATTCTCGGTTTTTTAAATACATGTTACACCACCTGAACATTACATCAAATGAACATTATACCTTTTGATCAATAACGCAAATGTTGTTATCGCAAATAAATATTCGATGAAATGAAACGTTGTTCGATTTAGTTATATTATATCAAACGTTGTTCTATCAAACAAGGGTGAACCGTTCAAAATTCGGTCTCAGTACCAGCAACAAAACTGTTGTACCGACTTTTTGATTCTTGTGGTTAACACTAGATGTCACTATTTAGAATTCACTGCTGGCTGAGTAAATTTGAATAAAAAACGGAATTTTAAACCTTTTTTTCCAGTCTTCTTCAGATAATACGATTTTATTTCATAAAGTTTTGCTGTTAGGTATATTTCCGTGTTTAGGGTAGCGTATTCCACTATGTTTACACTTGGAATTGTTTGTATTATCTTCAAATTTTGCACCTTTCCGTAGCACACACAAAACTGTTTCGATTCATATTTTCGATCAGACTTTTTGTCCTTGTAACATTATCACTTATTTATTGACCCCTTTTGGGTTGTTATATACAGTTAGCAAGTCAAACAAGCACTCTTTCTATTTTTAATTCTTATTGAATCACTGAGCTAATGTTTACGTCAAGCTCACTCGTCTGTCACATAGTCAGGAATTGCACATAGGATACTTTTTATCCCGGGAATATTGTTCCCTAGGGGTAATTTTCGACTTTCAAGCGGGTGAAGCTGCTGGTTGAAGCTTGTCAACCTATAAGGTAGGTATATAAGTTCTCAATGCTGAAGTGCTGAGATAAACACCTCCTTTCTGTGAGAGGAAGTGAGTTATAATCCACCACGCGGGCCCTTAGCGGGTTGGTGGTGGATGTTTTCGAATTCTTGGTTCTACCACAAAATAGTTAGTATACAGAAGGGCCACTCCCGCCGTTTAGAAAATTGACAGCTAAACTTGGAGAGACTGCAGTACAGCCCAAGTCTCGATCGAATCGAAGGCTTTCTCGTAGTCCACAAACGCTAAGCAGAGAGGCAGGTTATACTCTTCGGTCTTCTGTATAACCTGCCGCAGCGTATGTATGTGGTCTACGGTGCTAAAGCCTTTTCGGAATCCGGCTTGTTCGGGAGGCTGGAAATCGTCAAACCTGCGCGCGAGACGATTCGTGATGACTCTTGAAAACAACTTGTAAACATGGCTAAAAAGCGAGATGGGCCTATAGTTCTTCAGCCGGGCATTGTCGCCCTTCTTGAAGAAGAGTACCACCACACCCCTGCACCATGCCTGTGGCGTTTTGCCCTCGAGTATGACGGAATCAAAAAGCTTCTGAAGGGCCTTGAGGACCGGTTTTCCACCCGCCTTCAGGAGTTCAGCCGTGATTCCGTCATCACCCGGCGCCTTGTTGTTTTTAAGCTGTTTCAGAGCCATCCTAATCTCGTACAGGCTGACGTCCGGGATATCTTCGGTATAGTGCCGGGTCAATCGAGCTCTTGGGTCGTTTGCTAGATTCGCAACGGTCGATCGATCGATGAAACTCTCGATCTCCCTCAGAAGCTCCGGTTTGGCGGATACAATCCTGCCATCATCGGTCTTCAGTTTTGTGAGCTGGCTCTGCCCAATAGACAGATCTCTTGCAAAGACCTTGGAGCCCTTATTCCGCTCGATAGCATCTTTAATGCTTTCGGTATTAAAGCGGCGAAGGTCGGTTTTCAAGGACTTTGAGATCCGTCTATTTAGCTGCCGGTATTTCACCGCATCGTCTGAAGACTGCAGGATCATCTCACGCCTCTCCTTTATTAGCTTGAGAGTAGGATCAGAGAGCTTTTTATTACATATAGATAAAGGCATTACATCCCAATTTTTAAAATTAAAAAGTTACAAATCACATATTTTAGAAATCATTAAAGAAATCATTTAAATAACACTATACATTGTAATAAATTCATTATAAAATTCAATTTAAAATATAAAAATCTTACTAATTAAAAATACATCGTCAATAAAAAAAAAACATTAAAATTATTCGATAGTCACATACCTATATAAAAATATCAATTATAAAACATATATTATAATAATTTCGAAACGTATATATTTGCACAAAAAAGAAGAGAGACAAACCATCTCGGAATACGTAGGTACATACTACACAATGTTTATGTTGTTTTGTTTACGTTAATTGTACGCTCACGAAATCTTCTGAATATAATTCCACTCGGCCAAGAATTTGGACTTAAAAAGTAGGCAGCTTACTTTTCGATACAATAATCTTAAATGAACGGAAACTAGTTTCTTGTCTCTGAGGTAGTATTTGAACATCCATACATTGTTCACCTAATGAGAGTATATGCATATGTTATG